>JBBPBX010099778.1:0-12474 GCA_038048925.1 Garcialebias charrua | reverse complement strand
AGTGCTGTCTGGATGACAGAGGATGGGAGTGGAAGAAAAAAGCTGTTTTAGCTTACCGAAAGCAGAGTTGGCTTCCGGGGTCCATCTGAAATTTCTGTTGATGGATGTTAGTTGTGATAGAGGCGCTGCGATGCGACTGTAGTCCTTGATAAAACGTCTGTAGAAGTTTGCAAAACCCAAGAACCGTTGAAGTTGTTTCCTGGTCTCAGGGACCGGCCACTCCACCACTGCCTTAGTCTTTTCCGGGTCTGCCCTGTAGTGTCCTTCTCCAAAAATAAAACCCAAAAATGCAACAGAAGAAGTGTGAAATGAACATTTTTCACCTTTTACGAAAAGTTGGTTCTCATACAGTCTTTGGAGCACCGTCCGGACATGCGTGACATGTTCATTCTCATTCCTGGAATAAATGAGAATATCGTCCAAGTAAACAAACACAAAATCACCAATAAAGTCTCTCAAAACATCATTTACCAGTGCTTGAAATACTGCAGGGGCATTAGTGAGGCCAAAAGGCATGACAAGATACTCAAAGTGTCCCAGGGGCGTCTTAAAAGCTGTCTTCCATTCATCACCCTCTCTGATACGGACAAGGTGATAGGCATTACGTAGGTCCAATTTGGAGAAGATTGTGGCTGGTTGCAATTGCTCATGGACTGAGTCAAGTAGTGGTAAGGGATATTTGTTCTTTACGGTAATACTGTTCAAACCCCGATAGTCAATACAAGGGCGTAGAGTCTTGTCTTTCTTAGCAACAAAAAAAAACCTGCCCCTAGTGGAGAAGTAGATGGACGGATGATACCTGAATCCAAAGACTCCTCGATGTAGGCTTTCATGGATCCACGTTCAGGACCCGAGAGGTGATACAAACGGCTAGATGGCAGAGGAGCTCCAGGAAGAAGGTCGATGGCACAGTCATAGGGACGATGGGGAGGAAGAGAGAGAGCCCTCACCTTACTAAACACTGGAGACAGATCATGATACTCAGGTGGAATGTCGGATAGATCAATGTTCTCGGCTTCTTGTTTACTGGTTAAAGGGTTGGAGATGCCTGAGCGAAGGCAATTCTTCAAACACTTGTCACTCCATTTCTCTATCCGACCAAACTCCCAATTGATGTGGGGATTATGGTTCTGTAACCAGGGAAACCCTAAAATCATTTGAGTGTTGGGTGAATCAAACACAAAGAAACTAACAGATTCATGGTGATTACCAGATGTGATTAAATGCAAGTTTTTAGTCTTAAAGCGAATCTGTGCCAAAGTCTCCCCAGTTACTCCAGTAACAGAAACAGGGTCAATGTCCAGAACGGGGAGAGCAAATTCCTTAACTAAATCATGACTGATTAAATTTTGTTCAGCACCAGAGTCAATCAATGCTGACACAGGAAAACGATTTTGTTCGAACTGAATGACAGTGGGTAAAGTTAATCTACGCATGGAAGTAACAGATGAAGTGCCCACCAATAACTTCCGTTCTATTGGCGGGCGTTTACGTTTCCCAAAAGTGGGCATGAAGCAACATAATGTCCCTCCTTTCCACAATACATGCATAAGTTGGAATTCATACGTCTCATTCTTTCACTTTCTGTCAATTTAGTCCTACCAATCTGCATGGGTTCAGGTAATGCTAACTGAGTTCCAGTAGATGGCGGTAGCGAGCTTCGGAACTTGGCACCAAATCTATATTCCCCACCTGATGACGTGGAGAAACCGGAAGTGTTGGGTCTCTGGTAGTTGTAGTCCCGTTCTCGGCGACGTTCCCGGAAGCGTTCGTCAATGGAGATCGCCAAATTTATTAGTGCGTCGAAACTAGGAGGTTCATCTCTTGCTGCAATCTGGTCCTTAACATAATCCGAGAGAGAGTTCAGAAATGTACCTTGGAGCGCCCTGTCGTTCCACTCCGTTTGAGCCGCGAGAATGCGGAAGTCCAGAGCGTGTTCGGAGACGGGTCGTCTGCCCTGATGTAAACCCAACAAACGCTTCTCTGCGTTGGGTTGTTGCAACGGCCGGTCGAAAATCCTGCGGAACTCGTTCAGAAACTGGTCGAACGACACAAAGTCCAAATCATGGTTGTGGAGGTAAGAAGATGCCCACTGGAGGGCTTTACCTGAAAGCTGACTGTTCAGATAAGTTATCTTAGCGATGTCCGTGGAATAAAGTTGAGGAGCTCCTTTGAAGGCGAGTTTGCACTGTAGGAGGAAGCCTTCACACAACGCTGGGTCTCCTGAGAAGAGTTCAGATGGTTTAACCAGTAACTGTTGAGGAGAATGAGAGTTATTGCTTGAACTGGTGCTGGGCGAGTTTGAGTCTGAGGTGGCAGCAGGAGCTGTGGGAGGAGAAATAGCAAGTTTCTTCTGTATTGTGTTAACCATACCTCCGAGTACTAGCATGTCAGTTTGGGTCTTATGTTGTTGACTTAATATTTGTTTTAGCATCCCCTCTACTGAAGTTTGGCCTGTGGCCTGCGAGGAGGAAGCTTGTGCGTTCATGGTCTCGTTCTGGGTTTTGTTTTGGCTGAAGCATTAACTGTTATGATTTCAAAAGGGTAACCCAGTTGGTAACGAGACCCAGAACGACACAAGACAAAAAAGGTGCAAAAGTAACAGTGTTTATTATTTACAGTGGGAATATCTATTTACAAATGTACAAGGGTCCTCTGGATTTCCTGGAAGATGAAAAGAGGACAGTCAGATGGGTTTGATCAGAAAGTTCTTCCATGGGTAATTGCTTTCGTTTGTTTATTGTTTCCTTACGGATGAAAAGAGGAGGATGTTCCAGAGTGTCCTAAAGTCCTTGAGATGGAGTCCCAAAGGGCGAGCGAGGCAGGCAAGTGGCTGGAGGGCAAAGCACGAACGAGCAGAGAGCTGGAACCAGGAGAATCCGAGGGCGTGTGGCATAAAATGCTTCAGCGAAGAGCAGAACTCGACTGCAGCCTTAAGTAGAGGTGGAACTCGTCAGGTGGATGACCGTCAGCTGTGGATGAATGGCGGCCATCTTGGGCTGCAGCAGGTGCCACTCTTACACTAGGTAACCAAAGAAAGAAGATTTACGTGCTATGAAGGCATATTAGCAAGTATCTATACAAAAGTAATTTAAGTTTAAGAAGTTCTTTAATACTCTCATTTCTACCTCAAAATTTGCCATTTCTTCCGTGGTCCACACTGCTCTCACCCACCTGGATCAGAAAGACTCATACGTGCGTCTGCTCTTTGTGGACTTCACATCTGCCTTCAACACCATGATCCCCCAAACTCTGATAGACAAACTATCTACACTTGGACTAAGCCCCTCTATTTGTAACTGGATACTAGACTTCTTAACAGACAGACCACAGTCCGTGAAGATCCACAACTTCTCCTCCTCCACCATAACCCTCAGCACTGGCTCTCCTCAGGGATGTGTGCTGAGCCCCCTTCTGTTCACTCTGCTCACATATGATTGTACAGCCACACTTCCAGGCTGTCATATTGTTAAGTTTGCAGATGATACAGCGGTGGTGGGATGCATCACAAACAATGATGAGTCCAGCTACAGACAGGAGGTGGAACACCTGGAGAGCTGGTGCAAAGAGAATAATCTTCACATGAATGTGAAGAAGACAAAGGAGATGATTGTGGACTTCAGAAGGAACAAACACACCCATGCCCCACTGATAATAGGTGGGTCTGCAGTGGAAGTGGTCTCCAGCTACAAATACTTGGGTGTACACATGAATGATAACCTCAGCTGGAGCAACAACACCACCAGCCTGATCAAGAAAGGTCATCAGAGACTCTACTTCCTCAGACGGCTGAGACGAGCTGGTCTGAGCAGCCCAGTTCTCACCTCCTTCTACAGGTGTGCAGTGGAGAGCATCCTGTGCTCCAGCATCAACGTGTGGCATGGAGGCTGCACAGTTGAAGAGAGGAAAGCTCTGCAGAGAGTGGTGAAGGCTGCACAGAAGTCTGTTGGAGTCAGTCTCCCCACCATCACAGACATTTACACCTCTAGATGCAGGAAAAGAGCCACCTGTATCATGAAAGACCTCACTCATCCAGCACACTCACTCTTTGCCCCACTCCCCTCAGGACGGAGGTTGAGGAGCATCAAGTGTAGAACCACTAGACTGAGGAACAGCTTCTACCCTGAGGCTGTTAGACTCATGAATAAATAAAAATAAAATTAAAATAAACACTGCAAAATATCACATCATGCTGATGCTGATATGTTTTCTTGTTGCTGTGTTCATCTGTGTTCATCTGTGACCATCTGCTCATACAAACTCATGTTCGTGCTGCTGTTTATTCCCACTATATTAGGCTTAGTGTATTACTAGTTGATGTTTTTCTTAGTTAGTTCTCGATGTTATTACTGTTTTTCTCTTTCATTTGTTGTTGGATGTAACTGGGACCTCGTGTACATAATCTCGTTTTCATCTCATGTACCACATGCGGTGCAAATGACAATAAAGACTCTCTGACTCTCTGACTCTGACTCTGACTCAAAAGGAAGGGTCAGCCAGCGAGATATTTATATGTTATATCATTTTTATGTCAAGATTGTATTCATGACACCGTCTCACTAAAGTTTATGTTGTATTTTTAGTTTGACGGTAGTGGTGTCAGTGACAACGAAAGTGAAGTGTAATAAGAAGATTTCCATTAAAACTGACTACACACTAGCAGTACAACAAATTCATTAATGCTGTAAAGAAGAGGTGGAAGTGACAGTCGAACTCGATGACAAAGTCAAACTCGATGACAAAGTCGAACTCGATGACAAAGTTGAACTCGATGACAAAGAAAAGGAACGGAGCTGCATGAACGCCCTGACCCCTGGTGGCGACATTGCATCATTGCACCAAAGACCAACGGCTGCAAATGTTAACGGACACATGTTCAACTGCTGCTTCTTCATAAAGACGTCCAGAAGCCAGACATTTAAGTTCATGTTTGGAAAGTGACACAAGGAAGGAGTAACAACAAGGAACTGTGTGAAGCTTGACAACAGCAGCACAACAAGATAACAAGAAGGGAAGTAATGCAACAAAGCTCATAATTTAAGTTAAGTTAAAAAGAGATTTCATCGAGTAAAAGTCCATAACAGTTCAAGTCAAACAAAATGTCAGAAACAAATGACACAGGAAAAGGAAGACAATTTCATAAAGAAAAAACTACAGGGGTTGCAACGTCATTTTGAAAGTACTTATGACAGATGGAAGGCATTAATCAAGGTTGCTAAAAAATCTGTTATGAAAGGAGATCCAATTGACATTCTTGAAGGTCATATGGACATTGTGCAAAGAGAACTAGATGCTCTTAACGATATTTATGATCAATACAGAGCAATGGATGGACCACCCCATGATGTGCGTTCCAAGTTAGACAAAGGCATATCAGTGACTAAGGTAGTTTTCCAAAACATCCAATGTTATGTTGAGGGAATAAATAAGGAGGAGATTGTTTGGCCTGATGCTAGTTCTGTATTTACATCTTCTAGCTCAGATACTGTCTCAGTTCATAGTCCGTTTAAGGCCAGTACAGTTATTTCTAATGGCTCCTCCACCAAAAGACAAGAAGCTATGGCAGAGTATGAAGCCACAAAGGCTGTGCTTAAGATAATGGCTGAACAAGAGAAATTTAGAGGAAAAATGCAAATTGGGCAGCACGGTGGCACAACTGGTAGAGCTGCTGCCTCTCAGCGAGAAGGTTGCCGGTTCAAATCCCGGTCCGGGGCCTTTCTGGGTGGAGTTTTCATGTTCTCCCCGTGCATGCGTGGGTTTCCTCCGGGTACTCCGGTTTCCTCCCACAGACCAAAAAACATGCATGTTAGGCTGATTGGTGACTCTAAATTGACCCTAGGTGTGAGTGTGAGAGTGGATGGTTGTTTGGTGTGAGTGAGACAGGTCCCTCTTGTAAATGAGTCCCCGTGACTCAACGAGGCTAGCCTGTATACCCATATGGAAAAGATATATAAAAACCATATAAAAAACAAGTAACCTTATATCATCCTAAGTGTATGTTTTGTATATTGTACAACATATAAGGCTTGTATGATACATATAAGGCATATATGATTTACTCCTGAAAGTGGCACCTTTTGCATAGATTTCATACAATATATTAAAATGAATTTTACAAGAATCATATAAAAACTATGTATGTTGAATATAAAAACTATGTATGTTGAATATAAAAACTATGTATGTTGAATATAAAAACGATATATGTTGAATATAAAAACGATATATGTTGAATATAAAAACTATGTATGTTGAATATAAAAACTATGTATGTTGAATATAAAAACTATGTATGTTGAATATAAAAACTATGTATGTTGAATACATGGAACTTATATTTCACATATATGTTTCATATGTTTCTCTTTTTAATTTTATACAATAACTTTGTAAAACACTTAAACTTTACATATATGAAGAAATACAATTACATATAAGTTTTTTGTATTGAAAGTACTTTTTTTAAGGAAATTGATGTCTTTAATTTTTTTTTGTTAATGGCTACCAACAAAAAGTATTTATAAAAAACGTATATGAGTATGAACCATTTATATGCATAAATGACAGGTCAGCTTATGAGAATTGCATAACATTAAAAAATTACCTATTCTTATGGTTTCATGCAGTTACCATCAAATTTACATAATAAACACGAGTCACTTTAGAAATTGACAAATTTTTATTTGAACTTATAATGGTAACATGGTAACTAACATGGTAAACGAGATGAAAAAATTAAGCCTTTTAAATAGCTAAAAACTGTCAACACTTCACACTAACAAATTCACAGAACAATGTATTTAATCTCAATTAGACATTTTTACTTTTAGCGCGAAGCTCTGTGATCTTTCCATTGATCGTGCTTCCAATGCTGGAGGGCTGTGTCCCAGAGTTGCACCTACGTATGAACACAAAAGGGACATAGAAAAAGAATATCAGTACAATTGTTAATTTGAAAGAAACCAAGAAAAATCAACATTAGAAGGTTATTTACATCAAGGTGTGGGGGTTAAAACATTTTATATCACTCTATATGTAAGAAATACCCTGATGCATGCTCAATAATCCAGGTAGAAAAATCTAAAAAAGCTAAGTCTGGTCCTCTGGACATTCAAAAACACAAAACAAAAACAAAGCAAAAAAAATTAATAAAAAATGTAGAAACGTTTCGTCTTTCGTCCGAAAGACGTCCTCAGTCTGAGTTGCTGTGTTCAGCTCAGTCTTATAAATAGCACCCTCTCACAGTGGATCAGCCAACTGGTTGATCCACTGTGAGAGGGTGCTATTTATAAGACTGAGCTGAATACAGCACCTCAGACTGAGGAAGTCTTTCGGACGAAAGACGAAACGTTTCTACTATTTTTTTTGTGCTTTGTTTTGTTTTATTTTTTGAATGTCCAGAGTACCAGACTTAGCTTTTTTAGATCTACTAAGAAATCCATTTCATAAAGTCAAGGCCCAGGTATAGCTCGGCGTTCGGCCGTACGGCGCTCGACGCAGTTCGAGTGCGAGGCACAAGCGTAGCCCCGCAGGGCACAAACGTGCAAAGCTCAAATTTTACGACTGCGTACGCGTGGCGCGTTGTCTCTAACAATAAACTGCCCGGCGACGGACTGTTTTGGATGTGACACAAATGTATTAAATTCCTCTTCTTCGTCCCTGATCTGGACTTTTCTTTTGTTTTTTTTGCCAAAAGTCAAGTAATCGCTTCCTCCTCCGCTGACTCCATGACTGAAATGATGAGGAAATGAATGAATTTGTCACGAGCGAATTAAACTCGGGTCCTACGTAGCTGCGCGAGGTTCTGCAGATTTCCTGGTGTGCTGTGGGCTGCAGGACCAGCGCTCCCTGTTTTTTTTTTTATAACTTTTTAATAAGATATAAACACAAAACACCGCTGCGCTGAAGCAGCCGGCTCACCTTTTTTTTCTCCCCCCGACCTGTCAATCAATTCGGTAGGCGTGTCAGCAAATGATCAATCAGCGAACGTTTCTGCGCTGTGGCTTCTCAAATTATGTCAAGAATTTGGAGCGAAAACGCGAGAATGAACGTGAGAAAAAACGCAGAGCTGTGCCATTTAACGCGCGCGAAGGGAGCGGCATTCGGCCGAAAGCAGAGCTATACCTGGGCCTTAATGAACCAGACACAGTACACCAAACTGTTAATGTGTACTGTAGTCACACTGACACAATAAAAGTCTGAAAACTTACTGTAGATAGCATCCAGTTTTTTTGTCCAGAGGTAGACGAGCATCTCCTCGGCCTCGTTTCCCCCCTCGAAGATTGCTGACCAGCAGAGTCTCCGCAGGAAAGACTGCTGTGAGCAGATGCCTCACAAAAACTGTAGCCGAGTTTGCATTGGTAGCATAGGCCCAAGCCAGTTTCTCGACCGTCACTCCAGTCCCAGGATGGATCTCCACCTGTTTAATGGAGACATGCAAAAGGTGCATTTAGGATACTGTATAGTGATGAATGTTATTCATTCTTTATTAACCAATCACCTTAGATGACAGGGTATCCCTTGTTGATGGAATGACCGACTCGCATGGGGAGCTTGAGGGTGTAGGTCTGGAGAGGAACGGCAGTGAATCTGCAGATGATGGACCAGGCCTGGACTGCAGAGAACTTTTTGAGGTGGCAGTTGTGGTGTGTTCAGTTCTGAACTGTACCTCTTAGGATGTTCAGCTAGATTAATTACAGTCTTCATAGACTTTAGGAGTTCAGGCAGATCTGTACCAATTAGATAAAAAAATATTGTTCTTTATTACAAAGTTCAGTTTTGTAAAAACAGATTAAATTATTTGAATTTTATTGACTGTGTAATTGTTAAATGAGTGAAGTGATACCTTGAAAAACCAACTCCCTCAGTTTAGCATTCTCGTCTTTCAGTTCCTGGATCTGCCGCTTTAATTCAATCACTGTCTGACTTTCCTCATGTTGAAGGTCTGAAGGCGGAGTATCACTGTACATGGCGAGGAATTCCTCTGCAGGGTCCTTCCCAGTGAGAGCTTTTGGCTTCTGTGTACGCAATGATAAAGAGAGAACTGTCAGTATATTTGTATGATACCGAACTCTAAATAGATAAAAGAAAATTGATGTCACCTTGGCTTGAGTCAGAATCTGAGTCTCATCTGTATCTGAGCAGTCAGAATTGTGTTGGTATTTTAGAGGGCGGACAGATACCCTCTTGGTCAGCTCTAAAGGACTGGATGGGTGGAGCAATAAAAAATAAAAATAAAAAACAAACTCAAAAAGTGACCTCGTAAGTACTCACTAGCTTTGTTCAGTAGTTCTGTGGAGGCGTTGCATAGTTTGGCAGCTGGACACCTACACAGGTGATTTAAAGAAAAATAAGCATGCCCATTTTTAATAAAAGGGCTTACTAAAAAGGTCATTACTTTTGAAAGCGGAATTAAAAAATCTACATTACCTCTGACACGCTCTTCTTCATCAGAAGATGTTAATCCTGCAAAAAAAGTTCACAAACATTGATGTGAAAAAAGTTTTAGGCCCAATTTTTGTCAGCAGATTACATATGTATAAATCACTTGAGAATGACAAACATACCGCTTAAAAAAACCTCCGGAGCTACTTTTTAAGTGCGACTCCTTTTGGATTTAGTCACCATGTCCAGGTCCTCCTCATCCTGCTCTGCCTGACTAGTCAGGTTGTAATTCTCACACTCACAACGTTTGGCTTAAGTGAGGAGAGAGAAAAAAACACATTTCAACAATATTTGGATTAAGATATACATTTCATTTTAAATGTATCAAAACTTACCAGAAGTACAGTACTTTTTATCTTTATTAATGGGATGTCATCCAGTCACCCCCAGGGTTAATTTTATCCCTCATTGCCTGTTTGGTTTTTGTGGCACTCATCTTATTTGGCCAATTACCACACTTCACTAGTATTGGCCAGAATTGGACACCACTACTTTTGAAAAGTGGGACACCATCAATGTTTACAGTAATCTGCACATCATTGCTGACGTAAATAACGACAGATCCCCTTCTCTAGGTCACAGTACATGTACTGCCCGCCACATTTAGGCTCCGTGGTGTTACACTGTGGTGTAGTAGTGTATGGCAATCCACAGGCAATACGTGTCCTTGCTTTCTTAATATGGCCAATAAACCATTAAGTGCTCTGTGTGTCAATGTGTGTTCTAAGGCCCAGCCATTACTGTACTGTAATGTAGTTCACTTCGCCTATCCTAACACAGTACCCTACATAAATATCAAAAAACACATACAGTACATTTAGAGACAATTTAGAGACAATTACAGTAAATCAAAAAATAAAATTTCTTACTTTGATCTGGTCAAGCCTGTCTCCGTCTTTTTAGCATGTTAGCTCCTTGCACGTCCGACCTCTGCAGGTTTGTGCTGCTCCACGCGGTCCAAACTATTTACAAGAAGGACTGTTAGCATGTTAACTCCATACATAATGAAGGGGAAAAGAGTGAATAACTTACTGCGCCGTTTCTCCATCCAAAAGGCCGCGTATCGTTAGCATTTTAGCTCCGCAATTTGTTAGCGTTAGCATGTTAGCTCGTTGCTACTCCGGTCAGGTCCGGCTCGCACGCTGTCTGCTGCTTCACGCAGTCAACAGCGTCTTTTTCATTCGCCCATCTGTCCCTCAGCACAACCGCCGTTCATCTACATCTCATGTATCCATGCGCAGGAACCTCTGAGCGGACACAAGATTTGACTGTCGAAGCCGAGGCAAACCGAAGCTAGCCAAAACATGGCGGCACTACCGAAAACTGACTGCTGCCGGAAACTGTGGGAAACTGCCGCAAACCCTATCTGGGTGTCCAAACATAACAAAATAGAATTTTGACACACCTAAAACAATTAAAAGTCAAATTAAATTTACACATGAGTTTGTAATAATTGCAGAGATGTACTGTATAAGGTTAGGGACCTATTGAATGACAAAGCATTGTATCTGTTGTATAACACCATCATTGTTCCACATTTAATTTATTGCATTAATGTTTGGGGAAAAGCATGTAAAACTATTACAAAACCTATTTTTATTTTACAGAAAAGAGCCATAAGGATTATTGCAAGAACTGTCATCCATCTAGTATATTATTTTTTCAGTTGAAATTACTGAAGTTCCATGATTTAGTAGATTACCATATTTTAATGATGATGTATGAAGCTCATAACAATGCACTACCCTTAAATATTCAGACACATTTTCTTAAAAGCGCAAGCTGTTACAACCTAAAGGGAACTGATGTATTTGTAAAGACACAATACAGAACTAGTTTGAAGGGACGGTCTACAGTCCAGGGAATTGGATTGTGGAATGGCTTAGAGTGTGATATAAAAAAAGCAATGTCGATGTTTGTGTTTAAAAAAAAGATAAAGAGTGAATTGTTGAAGAAATATGTACGAAGTACAGTAGTTCAATGTGTAATATCTCGAAATTTGAAAATTGAGATGAGTTATTCATTTTTTTCCTTGTTACTTATATATAATTATTGTTTGAAATGTTTTTTTTTTATCTAAAAAGGAGCAGACATAATAAGATATTTTCTTCTTCTGCCGCCTTTCATTTTATATTTTCTTTTTTATACAAGAAACATGTGTTTGTTGTGTGTTCTATTTTTATAAAATGAATAAATAAATGAAACTGAACTGACTGTCGAAGCCGAGGCAAACCGAAGCTAGCCAAAACATGGCGGCACTACCGAAAACTGACTGCTGCCGGAAACTGTGGGAAACTGCCGGAAACCCTATATGGGTGTCCAAACATAACAAAATAGAATTTTGACACACCTAAAACAATTAAAAGTAAAAGTAAATTTACACATGAGTTTGTAATAATTGCAGAGATGTGAACACGTATGATTTGGAAATGTAATTATCAATACAGAGGTCTAGTGGTGACAGAACAAGCAGCTTCATTGATCACGTTGACTATCCGCATTACATTGTAACACATTTACTATGTAAAAATTAATTTGAACTCAAGGTGGTGTGAAACATGAATAAAGTTTAGATTTTTTACTATTATTTTTTTAAATTTGAGGTAAGTTTGTGTGTGCTTTTACTGGTAATGTATACCCATAGTAATTCACAGCCCAGGTCCAGGTTGAGAAATGCTTTTAAGACAATAAAAGTGCACTGTGTACTCAAGACCAGGTTTATTGTTGTGTTTATTTATATTGTATATTTATTAGGGCTTGAGGAAGTGCTAAATAATCCATAGTTATACCTTTGGCGTCTCCCTACAACACACGTTTTCTATAGGGGAAAGGAAGCTGCAGTGACCACAGGTGCACCTGTTGAAAGAGGTTATTTTTGCTTTAGTATAATTTGGATACATATGTCTTACTTGAGATAGTTTAACATTAACAAATATGACAATTGTTACTGCTTTGAACATTAGCCTATGTTGCTAATATCAATTTACCACTCAGGAGGGGGTGAAAAGTCCTCCACCTAGCATGTCACGA
>JBBPBX010099777.1:0-12474 GCA_038048925.1 Garcialebias charrua | reverse complement strand
ATATATATATATATATATATATATATATATAATATATATATATATATATATATATATATATATATATATATATATATATATATATATATATATATATATATATATATATATATATATATATATATATATATATATATATATATATATATATATATATATGAAACAGCGTAGACTGAGCTCAAAACGTTACTTTATTTACAGACGCAGGAAGTGCGAGAACATACTTAGTGAAAGCACAAAGTTTCTAAACGAGGACGATCAGACCTTCTGAATTTATCTGAGGCTGCAGAACGTTTCGCAAACACTTCCAGCTTGGTGTCCAGGCTTCGTGTTCTGCTGTTCAGCACACAGATGAAGTTAAATCCAACCGTCTTCTGTGGACCTGCACATCTTCAAATGAAGAAAAACTACAAAGATATGCAACAACAGTAAGGACAGATTTGTTGATACCCTTAAAGGGATGAATAATGTCTGCGTAAGCTGCCAATTTCATTAAAAATGGGGCTGTAGGCAAGTGCTTGGGATGTGGATGCAAGAGGAAATGTGACCCCAGGTTAATCACGAGTGCAGAAAGCAGAACAAAAAAACATTGAAGCTGAACTCAAAGGTGAAAGTTCTGATCAGCTGACAGAAGATGACCCAGGAGGGTCCTCCAATGACAGATCATCTCAATGCACATTGACAAGAACCAACGAGACCATCATCCAGTTGATTATTGTGGAAGGGTACGATTTTCACCAGGAAGTCTAGAGAGGTGGGACTGAGTCCAAACACCTGGGATCTGTGGTACCCAGCCCACACGAGCAGCTCCTCGTTCTCCAGGCCTTCAGCGGCCTTAACAGATTAAAACAGTGAAAAGACAGATCAGAGTTTTGTCAGTGGGACCGTTTACTCGTCCGTGGAACAAGTCCAGAATCAGTGAGACAGTTGGGACATCTGGACGCAGCATTACTGCTGCAGGACGGAGGTGGAAAACCAGAGTTTGTCTCAGGTCCAGACAGAGGCGTCCCCTCATTTCTTGAAGAACTTCAGGTAAACCACGGCCCCCAGAATGGCCATCTCCATCAGAATGATGATGGCTAACAGAAGCTTGTTCGTCATCAGCCTGCAGGACAGAGAGCAGGTCCACAATCAGACAACAAGGTTCTGGTCCATGTTTACTCTGAAACCTGTGAAGTAGAGAACAGTATCTAAAGACACGTTTCTGTTTGTTGTATGTTCAGTCTTTTATTCTGAAGTTCACCTGCTGGCTTAGCTAGTGCGTGTACATGTGTGTTGAGTCTTTTATTTTGAAGGGCACAGTATCAGGTCGAGGTTTTTTTCTGCAACGGCGAGTGAGAAGGAAAATAAATACAGGTAGTCCCCGACTTACGACGGAGTTCCGTTCTTACGCTCCGTCGTATCTCGAATTTCGACGTAACTCAAAACATACGTCCAAACTGCACCTTATACGTACAGTACTGTATTTTACCAAGCACTTAGCCTATCCTAACACAGTACCCTACATAATTATCAAAAAACACATACATTTCAGAGCCATAATGAAGGGGAAAAAGAGTTAATTTCCTACTCTGGACTGCTGGTGAAGCCATTTCCTCCGTTTCTCCCTCCCTCCTCCGGATTCTCCATTCGTTTACGTTGTAAAACCGCCGTCTATAAAACAGCTACTTTTCCACAGCTGCTGCCTGTCCAGCTTGCTCCAACAAGTTTTGTTTTGTTTTTTGAATGTCCAGAGGACCAGACTTAGTTTTTTTAGAGAGTACAGGCAGCTGTAGCCTCCACAGCTAGCAAAACGGGAAACCGGAAACTGGTCGGAAACTGCGTAAATAGGCTTCAAAGTAAAACAATTTAATTTTAATTTTTTTAAATGGAGATGCGTGTGGTAACCCCGAAACGTCCTAAGTCATTAAAATCACCAATGACCTTCTCCTCGCTGCTGACTCTGGTTTATTATCCATACTCCTTCTGCTTGATCTGACTGCGGCCTTTGACACCATTTCACACAACATTCTTCTGGACAGACTTTCCTCTCTTGGCATTGTAGATACACCTCTCGACTGGTTTCATTCATACCTTTCTGGCCGCACTCAGTTTGTTCAATTAAAATCATCCACGTCTCATCCTGTTCCCGTTACCTCAGGTGTTCCGCAGGGCTCAGTCCTGGGACCCCTGTTGTTTATCATTTACCTTCTCCCTCTTGGTTTCATTTTTCGCAAACATCATATTCAGTTTCACTGCTACGCGGATGACACCCAACTCTATCTTTCAACCAAACCTAATTCTGCACTTCCACCTTCGTCCCTCACTGATTGTCTGCTTGAAATAAAACACTGGTTCACTTTAAATTTTCTTAAACTAAATTGCAATAAAACAGAACTTCTTTTAATTGGAACTAAATCAATACTAAACAAACTTCATAGCTTCTCCATTCCAGTTGATAACTCTTCCATCTTTCCCTCCCATCAGGTTAAGAGTCTGGGTGTCATCCTTGATAGCACCCTCTCCTTCTCCTCCCATGTCAATAATATCACTCGGTCAGCCTACTTTCATCTTCGAAATATTAATCGTCTCCGTCCTTCCCTCACTCCTCACTCCACTGCTGTTCTGGTCCACAGTCTAGTCACCTCTCGTTTAGATTATTGTAATTCTCTTCTTTTTGGCCTACCTCAGAAAACCCTTCGTAAACTACAACTGGTCCAAAATTCAGCTGCCCGTATCATTACACGGACCCCCTCAATCCATCACATCACACCTGTTTTACAACAGCTTCATTGGCTTCCCATCCCATATCGCATCAATTACAAAATACTCCTCCTTACATTCAAAGCTGTCCACAACCTTGCTCCTCCATACCTTTCAGACATTATTCACATTGCTACACCTGCTCGTACCCTCAGATCCTCTTCTTCTATTCAGCTCATTGTTCCCATTGCCCGTCTTGTTACTATGGGGAGCAGAGCATTCAGCTGCTCTGCTCCCCAGCTCTGGAACTCACTCCCACCTGATATTCGCAACACAGACTCATTGCCACATTTCAAAGTCAAACTCAAAACTCACCTGTTTAAAGTAGCCTATGCACTATGATAACAACTGCATTGTCTTATTTTTTTTTATTTTAATTCATTTTACTTGTTTTTACTGTGTTTATAATATTGTGTCTGGTTTATTTTTATTTTATTTTTATGATTGACAATGTAAGGTGACCTTGAGTGCCAAGAAAGGCGCCTACAAATAAAATGTATTATTATTATTATTACTGTTGTAGCAGGTTGTTGTGGCTATGGACACATTGAATTTAGTGAACAAAGACATAAAATGGTTCTTTTGATTGTAAAGGTTGCAGACCCCTGAGCTAGAACTTCCAGAACTTGTAACAAAGTGATCAGCTGACCCTGAAGCTTGTTGGTGTTTCAGCTTCATCTATTCATGCAGGAATGATTCATTTATCTGACTGATCTGTCTTTGATCACCTGCCTCTTGGTCCGTGGACCGGCTGTAGAACTCAAGAGACAGTTGAGCTGCGCATGTTTGTACTGACAGTTTAGAGCTGGGGAGACGCAGCCTGCACCGGCAGCTCAGAGCGGGGTGGGGGGAGGGAGACAGTTGAGCTGTCTGTACCTGCAGTTTAGAGGTGGATGGAGAGAAGCTGAGATGTGCATTGTTCGTTTTTAACATTTTAGCTAGCTAGTATTGCACGTAACTAATTAGCGTTACACCAGTACAGACAGATGGAGGGGAGGTGCGCAGTTCGGTTTGGTTGTTCGAAGCGCTCAGTTGTTAAGGGGGCGGAGCACTCTGACGTATTACGTGATGAAATTAGCATATCATGATATAATTTTTTTGCCCGGGCAAGCTTTTTTTTTTTTACAGTTATTATCGTGAACGATATGATATGGCCCAGCCCTAATATATATATACAAACCGGATTCAAAAAAAGTTGGGACACTAAACAAATAGTGAATAAAAACTGAATGCAATGATGTTGAGATGGCAAAAGTCAACATTTTATTCGTAATACAACATAGATGACTGATCAAAAATTTAATCTGAGTAAATGTAACATTTTAAAGGAAAAATATGTTGATTCAAAATTTCACAGTGTCAACAAATCCCAAAAATATTGGGACAAGTAGAAATAAGTGGCTGGAAAAAGGAAATTGAGCATATAACAAAAAACTGGAAGACCAATTAACACTAATTAGGTCAACTGACAACATGATTGGGTATAAAAAGAGCTTCTCAGAGTGTCAGTGTCTCTCAGAAGCCAAGATGGTAAGAGGATCACCAATTCCACCATTGTTGTACAGAAAGATAGTGCAGCAATACCAGAATGGTGTTACCCAGCATAAAATAGCAAAGACTTAAGTTATCATCATCAACCGTGCATAACATCATCAAAAGATTCAGAGAATCTGGAACAATCACTGTGTGTAAGGGTCAAGGCCGTAAAACTCTACTGGATGCTCGTGATCTCCGGGCCCTTAAACGTCACTGCACCTCAAACAGGAATGCCACTGTCAAGGAAATAACAGAATGGGCTCAGGAATACTTCCAGAAAGCATTGTCAGTGAACACAATCCACCGTGCCATCCGCCGTTGCCAGCTGAAACTCTACAGTGCAAAGAGGAAGCCATTTCTAAGCAAGCTCCACAAGCTCAGACGTTTGCACTGGGCCAGGGGTCATTTAAAATGGAGTGTGGCAAAATGGAAGACTACGGAAGCGTATTGCTGACACCTGGAGTAAATTTTTTTGGGGGGCTTATGTAGTAATAATGTGATACGTATCAAGTAATAACGTGATACGTATCAAGTAATAACGTGATACGTATCAAGTAATAACGTGATACGTATCAAGTAATAACGTGATACGTATCAAGTAATTACGTGATACGTATCACGTTATTACTTGATACGTATCACGTTATTACTTGATACGTATCACGTTATTACTTGATACGTATCAAGTAATTACTTGATACGTATCACGTTATTACTTGATACGTATCACGTTATTACTTGATACTTATCACGTTATTACTTGATACGTATCACGTTATTACTTGATACGTATCACGTTATTACTTGATACGTATCAAGTAATTACTTGATACGTATCACGTTATTACTTGATACGTATCACGTTATTACTTGATACGTATCACGTTATTACTTGATACGTATCACGTTATTACTTGATACGTATCACGTTATTACTTGATACGTATCACGTAATTACTTGATACGTATCACGTTATTACTTGATACGTATCACGTTATTACTTGATATTATCACGTTATTACTTGATACGTATCACGTTATTACTTGATACGTATCACGTTATTACTTGATACGTATCACATAATTACTTGATAAGTATAGATGTCCATCCACATGGTATCAGCACCATTACCCATAATGCAAGTTCGCCCATACATAAATCCTGAAAGTGCCTAACTGATGGAAAGTGAAACATGTGAAACTTGCATTATGGGTAATGGTCAGCCCTGAAAGGATAAATACTGATGTTTCTGCAGATGTCTTTGTGTGTCTGTTAGCAAAATATCTAATAAGCTGCAAATGGCATCTAATGAACGTCTACAAGGGATTCTAATTCAAGATGGCTGCCACAGCTGCACAAACTGGACAATAACTCAGTTTTACAGACACCGAGGTGGAACTTGGTGTGGTAGTAGCTGAGAGTGATCCTCAACACTCAGTCTGAGGGCTGACGCACCTCACCGTGCTCAGATGAGTTCCCTTTAAGAGATGATTTTTAGAGTAGAGGAGGTAATGCTAGTTCTTTATTTAAAACTGCACAAAAACAATTTAACAAATGATGCTCAAATTTTAGGGAAACGTCAGAAAGCTGCAGCTGAAATCAAACTCTTGTAGCTGTAAACTGAAATAAGTCCTTGAGAACAGAAACATGTTTGTAAAAGATCACAGCAGTAGGAGGACACATGCATGGATTGAGGTGTTTGAGGACCAGGAGGACTTCATTGCAGAGACTGAGCTCCATCTGGCTAATGGTGCTGATACCATGTGGATGGACATCTATACTTATCAAGTAATTATGTGATACGTATCAAGTAATAACGTGATACGTATCAAGTAATAACGTGATACGTATCAAGTAATAACGTGATACGTATCAAGTAATAACGTGATAATATCAAGTAATAACGTGATACGTATCAAGTAATAACGTGATACGTATCAAGTAATTACTTGATACGTATCAAGTAATAACGTGATACGTATCAAGTAATTACGTGATACGTATCAAGTAATAACGTGATACGTATCAAGTAATTACTTGATACGTATCAAGTAATTACTTGATACGTATCAAGTAATAACGTGATACGTATCAAGTAATTACTTGATACGTATCAAGTAATAACGTGATACGTATCAAGTAATTACGTGATACGTATCACGTTATTACTTGATACGTATCACATTATTACTACATAAGCCCCCAAAAAAATTTTCTCCAGGTGTCAGCAATACGCTTCCGTAGAAGACTGTTCTGTGGTCAGATGAGTCACGATTTGAAGTTCTTTATGGAACACTGGGACGCCATGTCATCCGGACCAGAGAGGACAAGGATAGCCCAAGTTGTTATCAACGCTCCGTTCAGAAGCCTGCATCACTGATGGTATGGGGTTGCATGAGCGCTTGTGGCATGGGCAGCTTGCATGTCTGGAAAGGCACCATTAATGCAGAGAACTATGTTCAGGTTCTAGAACAACATATGCTCCATCTAGACGTCATCTCTTTCAGGGAAGACCCTGCATTTTTCAACAAGATAATGCCAGACCACATTCTGCAGCAATCACAACATCATGGCTACGTAGGAGAAGGATCCGGTACTGAAATGTCCAGCCTGCAGTCCAGATCTTTCACCTATAGAGAACATTTGGCGCATCATAAAGAGGAAGGTGCAACAAAGAAGGCCCAAGACGATTGAACAGTTAGAGGCCTGTATTAGACATGAATGGGAGAGCATTCCTATTTCTAAACTTGAGAAACTGGTCTCCTCTGTCCCCAGACGTCTGTTGAGTGTTGTAAGAAGAAGGGGGGATGCCACACAGTGGTAAAAATGGACTTGTCCCAACTTTTTTGGGATTTGTTGACGCCATGAAATTTTGAAACAACATATTTTCCCTTAAAATGATACATTCTCTCAGTTTAAACTTTTGATCTGTGATTTGTGTTCTATTCTGAATAAAATATTAGATGTTGGCATCTCCACATCATTGCACTGGCAGAGTTACTTGGATAGTGTTAAAAACAGATTGCTTTTTTTGTTTGTTAATTTGAAAGCTTGTTTTTGTTCTACTACATATCTGACAGTATGAAGAACGTCTGCATGATGTCCAAGAAAAAACATAATAATACCAGGGCGGCCGTGGCGTAGTGGTAATGGCAGTCGTCCCCCGATCGGAAGGTTGGCGGTTCGAATCTCGGTTCCCCACACCATGTGTCGTTGTGTCCTTGGGCAAGACACTTAACCCCGAGTTGCTCCCGGTAGGACTGGAAAGCGCCTTGCATGGCAGTCTGCCGCTACCAGTGTATGAATGTGTGTATGAATGGGTGGATGGTTGGTATTGTAAAGCACTTTGGGGCCCCTCATAGGGGACTGGAAAGCGCTATATAAATAAGCTCCATTTACCATTTACCTCTGAACCAATCCATGTGTCAGCATGGCTGTAGAAACTTGTAGAACATTTGTCAGGAAGAGTTGGACGGATGAAGTTTTAAAAAATCAAGTTGTGGCTTCTTTAAAAATATATATATATATATATATATATAAAAATCTAAAAATAAATCACTTGCATAGTTAAAGCACTCGAGAAAACAATCCCCTTCAGGTACAATAAATATAAGGACAGGAATTGACTTGATAAAGACCGTTTAAATAAACATCCAGATCTTTTCATAGGGATGAACTATAAGATTAAAAGAGGAAATAAACTTAAAAGATGTCAAGAAGATTATGTCTCAATTTTCTGTTACCAAGTTACCACAAAGCAGACTTTGCACTTGAAGCCAATGGAGCCAAAAGAGAAGGTAGACCAGGGGCTTGGGGAGTCAGAAAGCTCCAATAAATCACCATCTTCAAAGACCAAACCATTAATAACATTTTACTTCCTCCCAAACATATCTAACACTGACTTAGATCATGAATCACCCCCTACCACACAGCCCCCTCCCTGCAACAGTTGCAAATAGTGCCCTATTTGAGTCCAGAAAGGCCAAGCGACTTTAGCTTAGTGAACTCTGACTGCTAACACTAAATTGTCTTGACAGATTTAAAACCTTTCAAAAAGCCGAGACCGCAAAGTGAGGAAAACTGTGATGCTAAGCAGAGGGACTTCTCCCTTTCGTCCTTACTCTTACCGTATTGGTGGGGTCTTCTTGGAGAATGGCATCATAGTGCTTGTTGGCCTCATCGTACCTTCATAAAAACAAACAAATATAATTTAGCTTTTTGTCCAATCACAGCCCTTGCATGGGTAAAATGAGGTAGTGGGAAAAACCACAGAGTTTAGGGTAATTACAGTTGTGTAAACAGAGTGGCAAGATTCTGATTAAAGTGAGACTTTACAGAAATCAATCGTCATATAAAAGAAGAAATAAAACACTTGTGTTTGTTTTACTAGTCACACCGCTGACCTTGTGAGGCTTGAAACTCTTCACAATGAGTCATGAATTTATATTTACTTATATTTTATTTACCTTTATACAAATAAAATTGCAACTTTACATCTGTGAAACGCAGCTGTGTCTAAAGTTTTGGACAGCCCACATGATTCTATATTTAAAGGGACAATTTAGGAGCTTTGAACGTCAAATAATACAGCAGAGCAATTTAAAATGTGCACCTCACTAGTCATGTCACATCAGGCACTGAGGTATGAGTCTTGATTTTTTTCTTCTTCTATTGGTCCTTTATGCTGAAGTATAAACAGTCTTACAAAGAGCTCTGTGATTAAAAACCATCTTGCCCACAGCCGGCAACAGACGGAAGCAACTCTGGTTCCCATTAGCAATGAGCAGCCTCATTTCCAACACTGATGCTTCTCTCACATTCACGTTATTACTCAGCCACACTTTGGGAGATTTTAGATGGCACCAGGCAACCACTCACAAGCCACTTGGAATTACTTTATTTATTTAAGAACCAAGTGGGCATGTTTGTGTGTGAAAGGGAAGGCCCGTAGTGTTTGAAGTTTTGTCTGTAGCCAATTAGATCCAAGTGTGCAGTTTATTTAATTTAACAGTGCTAAAGAAATCACTCTCAATTACAACATCAACTTTCACACAACTGATAAACCAGTAAACCTACTAGTGCTACGTAATAAACAATCTGAATTATCATTATTTCTGTTCTGCTTAAAGCAGGCTAAAGTTAAAAAGTAACATTCTTTGAAGGAATGCATGACAAATGTATGTGTATGACAAATACCATATATTTCGGCATATACCGGTAAATCTCTCTGACTCTGACATTCAACCTTTATTTAGACAGGTTAATCCCATTGAGCCTCGGGGACTCATTTACAAGAGAGAGTATTTCCCAACATAAGAGCAGAGTTTTACACTAAGATCTATTATTGTTGAGAAATGACAGAATTGCAGCCATTTTGGTCGATCATCAAAAAATAAAGCTATGCACAATCTCATGAGACTCTTGGCTACTACTACACCAAATTTTAGGTCAATATGTGTGAAACTGAGTTATAGCCATTTTTGTGATTTTAAGGTCAATTGTCTGTGATGCCATCTTGAATCAGGTTGACTCCAAAAGTGAATCACTTGTCACTTAGTCTGTGTTTAATCATTAAACAAGGGCGGAGGCCTCCATGTCCAATTTTCCCCCTCTTACAATGCTGTTATTGTTAGGATCCCTCAGCCCTCTATGAATAGCAAGCAGCCATCAGAACACAAAAGGCTCCGGTATACTCGGGCGTACCTCAGTCCACGGAGGTCTGTGCGTATCGGATTAGTCTCAAAGCAGACGGCCGTAGGGTATGTCTGTGCAAAGATCAATTTTTACGACCCCATACGTGTACTCGTGTCGCACAATAAACTGCCCGGCGACGGACTGTTTTGTATGCAACACCAATGTGTTAAATTCCCCTTCTTCATCCCTGATCTGGTTTAATGGCCTTTTCTTTTGTTTTGTTTTTCCAAAAGGCAAGATTTGTCTTCCTCCTCCATTGATGTCATGACGGAAACTGTGAGAAATGAAGCAATTTGTCACGAGAGAATTAAAATCAGGTCCAGCATGGCTGTGGGAGGGTCTGGAGATTTGCCGGTGGGCTGGTTTGATGTGTGGGCTGCAGGACTAGCGCTCCCAGTTTGTTTTGTTTTTAGAACTTTTTATTAACAACATGCAAACACAGAACACCGCTGCGGCTGGTGGTGCCAGCACTAGGTTTTTTTTTGTGGTTTTTTTGCAACCTGTCAATCAATCCAGTAGGTGTGTCAGCAAATGACCAGCCGGTGACCTCAATTTGTTCCGAAGGTAAACACCCCTTGCCTGTGGGGGCTGGCTGCAGCCACTCAGGGTGGACGCTCGAGTATTAAGGCCCTGTTTACACGGCGCGTATTTTGAGTGGAACCGCTCCTTTCTCTCTGCATCTTTGCTTATCGTTGACACGAGTCCACAAAGAGGGGGGCTTTGACTCCGATGGTTTTTGAACCCAGCCTCCAGAGTGGATCTTTTTCGCTGACCCCCCGTTGATAATGTAAACATCTCCCGCGGAGCTTTTGTTTGAACACATGCACGCAGCACGCACGCGCAGACAGCCGGCATTTTAACAATGGCGGTGGACTGGACAGTGGACACACGCACCACTTTCTGAACTATAGCTGATGGAATATATTTTGATTCTCATATTTAATTATTCTACACCTTACCTGCATCTGTGTTGGAAGAGAGCCAGCTGCCTGGATCCAGTTGTCTGTTAACGAGGCAGTCGGACATTTCACGTGTCACGCTGCACTATAACATACTAAATGTGCTATATATTAACAGTTTAACAATAATAAACAGTATTTATGTTAGCGTGGGAGATATTT
Source organism: Garcialebias charrua (assembly GCA_038048925.1). Lineage (NCBI taxonomy): Eukaryota > Metazoa > Chordata > Actinopteri > Cyprinodontiformes > Rivulidae > Garcialebias > Garcialebias charrua. The sequence continues at coordinate 1,379 of JBBPBX010099777.1, read as the reverse complement.
AAATTTATCTGAGCTAAATGAAGCTATCTGGACTCGTTACGTCATGCCTAACATGCTGCTGAAAATGAAGACACCAGGTTGATTTTTAATTTATTTATTTATTCAACACCACAAACTGTATGTCACAAACACTGAGAATTAAATTGAACACTTTTAAAAACACGTTAACCGAACTTTAATGAACTGGACTCTGTTGTTTTCATCCTGGTGGAAACTGGACCCACATCCGAACCGGTTCGCTTCGTGGAACAACTTCGACCTCGCAGGAAAAAAATAAAAATAAAACCTCAGTTGGTTGTTCTGTGATCAAACTAAACACAAGGAAACATTATTAAGAACATTGTTTACCTTGTAGCGCTGCTGGAAATCAGCTGATTCTCACGGACTAAAGTCAGACATGTTGACGCGGTTCCGGTCCAGTCAGCAACTGGTGTGCAGCTTGTTAGATGAAGCGGTCCCACTTGGTGTCAAATCTGTTGACTCTTATCCAAATTCCAGCTTTAACTTGTTGACAACAACTTGTAGTTAGCTGAACTTTTAGCCAGAGAGGAAAACAGATGAGGCAGGCTGCCTCGGCTGCTCTGTTTACCTCATGCCGGTTACCCACTGCACAACTCGAAATGCGCCTGCCGTCCCCTTTTGGCCGCTGGTCACGGTCCCACTGAACCACTGAACACCGTCTGATGACGTACACTAGGGGGTAGCAGAGGGAGGGGTCTCTGGCTTGTTTTCCGGGTTCAGTTGTTGTTTTAACTGCACCTCCGACGGTCTTCGATGAGATTAAAACTTTTTTTTATGTTTGGGGTGATCTACACTGGAGAGGACAGCAGCCTGTCAGCAGCAACTGTAAAAATGCCACGTTTATTACCGGAGTTTGGTTCCAATTCCTGGAGGCTCGATCCGGTGAGTTTAAAAAGTCCGAAAAAAGTCCCGTTGTGGTTGTGTAATCAGATAGCGAGGCTCTCCCGACTGTTTGCCGGATGCGTCGAGCCGCCAGAGATCAACATTTGGGACGTCTGCGGCTCGACGGCGACGCGCGCGTGCGTGTGCAGGCTGCCTCCGCGCCGCTTCGATCACTTGAATCGCGCCGCTTCCTTGTTCGCCGTGACTCCACGCGTCTCCTCCATAGACTTTGAATGTAAACCGGCCGCTTCGGCTGCTCGACAAAGGGGGCAGTGGGTACTAGGCATCAGGCAGCACGCATGCGCAGTAGTGAAGGTTCCAAAAATCACAGCACCATCTAATGGCCCAGCATGGTAACTACAGTGAAGTCATGAGGATGGGGGTGGGGGGGGAGAGTCGTATCCACAGAATTCACCCGTGTCAACGCAAAACTTTTAACCTAATTAACATACCCACAAGTTCCGTTTCCCACACAC
>JBBPBX010099776.1:0-12474 GCA_038048925.1 Garcialebias charrua | reverse complement strand
TAAAATACACACAATCTCAAAACATTGACGTGTAACAAGTTACAGTATTTTCTCACCTTTGACACTTGAACAGGGGAGCCGCTCTGTTCTCGGCGAGAGAAAAGTCATCAATGCGCACACCGGGCGTTGATAAAACCCACGGTTGACTCCAATGTTTATCTGAACAGAACTCATTTTATACCTTTGTGGAGTATGACTTCATTCACTCCCATCAAATATGTTTTCAATCAAACCTTGCTCCTCAAGACAGTACCAGGCACTTGCCAAAAGATTTTCTGTTTCATCTATCAGCTACAAGGTCAGTTCGCCCTTAATTGCTGAGCTGTGCTCATAAACATCTCACAAACTTGGCTGTGAGATGCATGGAAACATATTATTTGCCTAACTCCCTTTCAGAAGAACTGCAAAGTTTGAAGTGAGATGGGTGATATGCATTCATTCCATCAAAGACCAGTTTTTCGAGAAGGATTGGGCCCTTATCTTTCAAAGAAACCCTGGACCTTTTGAAGCAAAGCCACACAAAACCCCCCACTTCAAGACTTTAATGAAACATCTTGAACTAAAATGTTTTTTCTCACAAGTGTTGCATTAAGCATTAATTCTTAACTTAAAAATTGATAAACATTTAGTCAGAAAAACATTAATACTTCTTAATCTGTTCAGCGTGTAAAACAATCACAAAGCCTATTTTTGTATTACAGAAAAGAGCTGTAAGAATTATCACTAGAAAGCATTACTGTCATCCATCAAGCACATTATTTTATCAACTGAAATCATTGAAGTTCCATGATTTGGTAGAATATAATATTTTATCAGTTATGTATAGGGCTCAGAATAACGCATTACCTTTAAATATCCAAATGCATTTTGTCAAAAGACAAAGTTGTTATAATCTTAAGGGGACAGAGATGTTTGTAAAACCAAAATTCAGAACTAGTTTGAAGGGACGGTCTATCTCAATCCAGGGAATTGGATTATGGAATGGTTTGGAGAATGAAGTTAAAAATGCCAAGTCAATGTTTACATTTAAGAAAATGATCAAAACTAAATTGCTAAAAATATATATATGAAGTAGCGTAATGTGTATTGTATTAGTTAGAAAATTAGATAGTTTTTAATTTCGTTCTGTTACTGGAAGATTATTTTTGTTTGAATTGATTGTTTGAAAAAAGGGGCAGATATAATGAGATTTTTCTTCTTTCTGCTACCTTTCACTTTTTTTACATTTTGTACGTTATCATTTATGGGACTGTTTTGTATTGTGTTTTTTTGTTTAAAAAAATGAACAAATTTAATAAACAACAATACTCTTATTTACCTGAGAGAAATCCAGGTAAATCCTTGTATGCATCTTTCTAATGCCCTCTGAAAAAATAAAAACAAAATTAATTTGATTTCTCTCTCTCTCTCAGCTGGCATACCTCCAAGAGGTATGTGAGTTCATGAGCATTCCTTATTCAGCTCCCAAAAGGTTTGTTTAGCATTGTTGGTTCTCAGCCTATGATGTTGCCATTAGTACCCAGAGGCTGATTCCGGCGTACCATGTTCTTTATCATGGTTTTATGGACAAAAAAGACAAGGCTCTCTACCAGGACCCCCTGAAAGAACTCTTTGTCAATTACAACGTGAGCAAAAACGCTCAGACACAGATTTGGTCCTTTCATGAGGACCTTGCCAAAAAAGGTAACTCACATTTGGTTCTCCTTGATTCTGTGGCTGTGTCTCAATTCAGGGACTGCATACTACCAAGGACCCGGCCTACCCGGTCCACGCAGGCCGGGTCCTTCGAAGACCACGTAGACCGGAAGTCCACGGCTGTGAATTGGGACAGGTCTAGCCTTCACCAGAGCCATATATATAGAGAGTTCTGACACTCTTTGATGTCGCCGAAAGGCGGTCAATCGTTCCAAACAACGGCTACGGAAACCTTGTGGAGCTGCGCCCTCTGGCGGCGACGGAGCGCTACTGCAGGCAGAATCAGACTGTAAAACAGAGCCATGGAACAAATCGCCCCCTCCATGACCCACGTGACTTCCGCATTCCATTCTTACAACGGAACTTTATGGAAGTGTCGCAACTCTCACTTTATATGGCTCTGGCCTTCACGGTTACGTCGGAGTACGTCATGTTGCCTAGCAACCGTGACAGCGCTCAACCTAAGGAAGAAAGGAGCTTGAAATGCTGTTGTTTTTACTGTTTTTTTTTAAATTCTAGAGTAAATACATTTATCGCTGCTGGTGGCATGTTTTATATCTTCCGTTGACAGATATATCCAACTTACTTCTTTTCTTTTTTTGTCTATAAACGGTAGTTTCATGGATAATTTCATTGTCAGTATTAACTTTGTTAACTTGTGCATAATATGCACACTGATCCAATCATGGATAAAAAGTCTGACTATTTCAGAAGACCTCTTTCTTGGTGGTTAAGACACTACCAGCACTGAAGCGGGTGAACTGGTCAATAATATGTAGGTACCACACCCCGTGTTCAAGCTCATGCAAATCTACAGCAACTGTTTCATTATATGTAGATGCCAACGGTAAACCAACAGCAGGTTTTGGTTTGGTCTTACAATATTTCTGACACACTTCGCACTCGTTCACAACCTTTTTCATCAGACTGTTGCACTCGTATGTCCTTATTGCCAGAACTAGTAAGAAGTCTTTGTATTTTATCAGCAGAGGCGTGTCCAAACTGTTTATGAAGTTTCTCCAAAACTTTCATCTTTTCACTTGTGTTCATTTTGTCGGTTGTAGTCAGTATTTCTTCCTCAGTAGCAGTCAATAGCTTATCTGAGTGAGTAGGATTTTTATTTTTACTGTCCACAATGTTCACACAGTAATGACCAGAGCTAGTAAAGTCATGTTTGACAGGCTGGTTGAACATCATTGCACTGTCCCTTTCCATGTCCAAAACCGTCCCAGCCCTTTTTAATGATGTTTTACTCAGAAGTAGTGGAATGTTAGCAGGTACCACTTCAGTTTCTATATTACACCTTTTGTTGCCAATCTTAGCAGGTATCCTTACCTTTTTGATGGAGTGGACGACTCTTCCATCTCCAAACTAAAAGGGCCTGTGACTTTGTGTTTCTGTCTCTTTCATTATCTTCACACTTTTCTTTTGTAACATAGTAGTTTTCCAGCCACTTTTGTCCACAAACTGTCCTAGTACAAGCAGTCTCTATTATTGCTGAGCCAAAGCATTCTGTCATGAATCTTTCTGCATCTGTTGGTGATTCTTTGATGTATAGTTATGTTGCACTCTTTCACGTCTGTTGTATCATTGGTTATTTTAACACTCTCAGCTTTGTATGGACAGTCTTTAACCCAGTGAAAAGTAATTTGGCATAATGCACATTTTGATCGTCGTCCATACTTATCCAACGGGTTTGTATCGGGCTGTGGAGTACTTGGCTGTTTTCTGACGAGTATTTTGCCGCCAGGACTTTCCTTTTTGCCACCGTTGCTCTGCAAACACAGACTCCTGGTTAATATTTTCTGCTGTCGTACTCTTTTTTTCGCCAAATATTCTCTTCAAAGCAGATTTCATTGCAGCAAATGTTATTTCTGAACATGCGGTTAGAGCCAACTGTCTGTCCGTAATATCCAAACACGCGATGTCCAAAAGCTTAAAAGCCAAAACCGCATTGGGTAGCTCCATGTTATATTTTCTCAAGCGCGAATAACACGAATAACAATGCTTGAAATCAATAATATAGTCCGCCATCGACATGTTAGCTTATTTAATGACTCGGTCAAAATCTGAGTATGCTTCATAGACCCTGTCTTTTTCCTCTTTTAAGAACAAATCATCTAGCTTAGCTAACAATGTGGTCATTCCAGTGTCTTTATTTAGATTGTCTACCGGAATTTCCATCGCCGTGTCTCGCGCCCTTCCAGACAACGCCAGGGCGACTGCAAGCGCATGCTTTTTCTTCTCCAAATCTGTAACTCTCGTCCAAATGTTGACTTCATTCTTCCAACTTGCATAAAGCTTTCCTTCTTCAAACGTTGGTGGAACTCTGTAGTTAGAAACCATCCTCTGCTACCAATGTTAGTCAATAAAAATAACTTCTTCGTTTTGGATACAACCAAACTTTATTCCACCATGCTCATCACAAACCGTCACAGACACCACAGAAGAAGAGTGTAAACCACCTTAACATGCGTATGGTTAATATATGTAAGGTTATTATCAGAATGTTTTACTGCACAGATATTTACTTATAGAGTATAACACTTCCTCTGTTGTAGCAACAAAAAAGATCCATGTCAACCCTAAGTATGACAAATTATAGAAGGAGCCACAACTCCATCTGGTGATTTGATAGCGTAATAGACTATAATTATGAAAGAGGAATTCATCTAAGCAATCAATTTAATGATCCTTAAATCCTTATGTCCTTGTATACGGTTTATTTTTATTCTTTGTTTTTTGCTATTTTTAGGTGTAACTGGGACCTTAAGTACACAACTTTGTTCCACCTCATTACCACATGTGTGTGAATGACAAGAACCTTGAACCTTACATGTGAAAACAAAAGACAAGACTCCTGGGTTGTGGGGCTCATCCATCAGTCACTGTGTGAGAGGTGGGGGACCCTGGACAGGTCCAAGTTCTTCACAGGGACACAGAGACAAACAACCATTCACACTCTCACCTATGGAATATACTATTTAGAGTTATTAATTAGCCTAACATGCATGTTTTTGGTCTGTGGGAGGAACCAGAAAATGCAGAGAAAACTCACATGTGCACGGAGGGAACTTATGTATCCCATATGTGTGGGTCTGACAACCTTCGCACCGAGAGGCGACAACGTTACCAACTGTGTCAACTGTGATGAAATTTGCTGTAATATTTGTAAGTAGACAGAAGATAACTGCTCTGTTACACATCATCTTGTCCTAACTAGAGCTCTGCTTCCAGTGTTTGAAGTGTTTTCACAGGAGATAAACTTTGGGTGATGAACAGCAAAAATATAAAATCATTTTTAAAATAAAACTTAAAGTAAAAACAAAACAATGACAACTACATTGATCTCTAATAGTTGATTTTTGTTATAAAAAATATCCCCACAAACAAAAGATATTGTTGAGACAAAACAGGTGAAATCATTCCTGCATCATCTGCAGTAACAGGAACTAGAGTCTATGGCCATAAAGGAACTATTCAGTGTATTTAGTTTGATTGAAATGTGACATGAAAAATCATTTGCATAGATATTCTACAATTAAAAAACTATTTGTTGTCATGGTGTTTAAACAACAACATGTTGTCATGGTGTTTAAACAACATGTTGTTGTCATGTGTTGCAACAGCAACAACAACAACAACAACAACAACAACAACAACAACAACAACAACAACAACAACAACAACAACAACTTGCTGTCATGTTTTAAATTGTGTCATAAATTCTAAAAGAATTCTAAAACCAGATGAGTCCTGATCGGAGCACATCATTAGATCGTCCTCTTAGAGACACAAACGGATCTTTGAGACAAATTTTTGAAGAAAGACAAACAGAAGTTGTTCCTTTGAGACAGCTGAAGGTTGAAGTGTTGCTCAAGTGTTTTTTGTGAGTCTCTGAACCCTGAGCAGACTCAGATGTCACTGACGTCTGACTCAAACACTTGGGACACAGCAGGTAAAATCATTTCTGCGTTGACTGAAAATATCTGCTGTGAAAACAAAGTTTAATCATGATGGCAGCAGTAAAAGTGCTCTTTAAAGCTGCACACGTTAGATTTCTGTTGGATCGTGACAGAAATATTGTAAAGAATTGATTTCAGCAGCATTTGCTGGTTAAAGTCAGAGTCACTTTAACATGTTTTCTCTTTCTCACGTCACTTTTACTCAAATAAATGTAGTAAAATGATCAGAAATCTGTTATTATGTGATAAACATTAAGTTTACAAATAAATCCTTGACCAGCCTTATGTTTATATCAGATTTAAACAGTTACAGCCAAACTATACTCCTTTTTTAAACATAAAACGAAAATTAAGTTTCCTTCTTGTATGTCTCTTTTAAACAACAAAATGAAAACATTAAAATAAGGTTTTAGGATGTTTCATGGCTCAGAGTGAGTTTTGATCAGTTTCTGCTCCAGTCTTTAGACTGTGGTCAGTTGCTGTTTAGATCTCAGTGCTCTTGTGTTTTTCTGACTGTTGTTTTGGGGTTTGTTGAACGCCGCTTGTTTTAAAAGTGCTTTATAAATAAAGTTGTTCTGATTTGATTGATCAGTTTATAATCTATAAATAGATAACATGAATATCTGACCCAGTTGTTTTAGTCTTTTTCTAAGCTCACGGCTGAACATCAGGACTTCATCACTGTCTTTGTACTTTATTGTTGTTTATTTGCTGAATAAATGTGATTTGATGTGTGTGTGGATTAAATGAGTCTGGAGGGACATAGAAAGTGAACTTGAACGTTTCTCTGTCCACAGTGTCACTGACTGAACCGGACATCCAGGTTGGTGAAACTTTGCTCGGCGGCTCCTCTCATTACTCCGTCCTGGAGTTTATTGGTGAAGGTTGTTTTGGCAAAGTGGCCAAATGCCTGAACCTGAAGGCCAAAAAGACCGTGGCCGTTAAGATCCTGAAGAAGGATTCTGATGAAGAGGTTCATCCAGACTTCTGCTCTTTATATTTCAGCTCTTTTTCTTCCTGCTCTGGTTGAATATGCACCACGAGCTGCTGCTGTTTGGTTAGATCATCTAGTTGGTGTCCTCTTGTTCTCCCAGGTGTTCATGATGAACATGATCAGTGTCCTGAACACAGACCAGTGTAACCTGGTCCAGTTCTATGAGCAGTTTGAGTACTTGGGCCAGACCTGTCTCGCCTTCGAGATGCTGGACAGGACTCTTTTCGACCTGCTGGATTAAGTAGACTGGACTCCTCTGAAAACCAGTGTGATCCGCCCCATAGCGCAGCAGGTTTGTGTTCTTCTAATGCAGAAGCAGAATCTGTGAGTAACCCCTCGCTGCAGCAAACAGTAAGGGGCGGGGTCGTGCCCGAGGGCCGAGCCATACCATATATGGAAGTAACGCCATTGCACTCCGGAAATAAAGGGGGCGCTGGCAGGAAGAGGCAGCGCCGGGGTTGCCAGATAGGAAATGACGAACTGTCGTACTGTTGCTTTAACGATCGTATTTTGACCCAAACTACACTATCGTATTGTTGTGTATCTGGCAACAGCTGAGTTGAGTCTACTTTTATTGGGTTTCTGTACCGCACATTCATAAAAATAAATCAATTAGGTACTGGTCTTTATTTTAGGTTTTAAGAAACCATGTATAAATATGTATTTTGCCAGAGTCATTGTGCTGATGACCACACCTATGCACGAACAACCAAGCCAGATCTTGAGGTTGGTCACACCATCCATAATTAAGAATTGTCACTTGTACTTGTGAATTTCAGGTGTGTGTGTGTGTTGTTTTTGTGGTCTTCACTTTGCAGGTGCAACAAATGCCACCAATTTTACAGGTAAGATGAATTCTTATACATATAGTTGTTCATTCTTTGATGTTCTTACAATGCACAATTGGGGTGTTTTTCAGATGCCTTTGCATGTACTTGAGGCTGTGCTCCAAGAGGTGGTCCTAACAGAGGGAGATGTTGCTTACCTCACTTTGGCATTGACCTGCAAGCGGTTTCAATCTATTGTGTCTGATCCAGTTTTCAGGAAGAAGGCCCACTTTGCATGGCTGGATGGTAATGATGTTTTTACTTGTTTTCACTTAAAACATGAAATTACATTTTACCTACATTAAAGTTATCATTTACAGGGGAGATCAACTGGAGTAAATTCTCAGCATCTTTCAGGACAGAACACCGAGAACCCTTTGCTGTGATAACATGTTCTTCCTGCAACAGAGTGTACAAAGACTGTGTGGGCTTCACAGGAAATGGAAGACGAGGAGTACCCCCGCTACTACGTTGACGGTAAAGCTGGCCACTGCCCGGACTGTCAGTTCTGAAAAAAATGGATATACATTGCTTTTTGTTTCATATTTTGTTTGCATGTTTTTTGCAGTGCATTACTTACATTTGGTTGTTTTTGGAGAAATGCATAAACTTTTCAAATTGTGCATTTGTGTCTTTAACAGAATGTGTTTAAACATTGTATCCACCTTATTCCTGAAGGTGTCACTGTAGAAGCGATAATGTGCCGTACTTCCGTTTGACCCCGGAAGTAGAATTTTTGCATTGGCTCCTCGTTGTTTGCTTGCTAATCTGCGCGCATCGTAGAAGTTCTGTTGAAGTTCTGTTTTCTGTTATTTCGAGCTAATATTGTCACGAAGATGTCTTGAGGAGCTCGGGTACCTGTTGCGCTGTTCATGGCTGTATGAATAATCACACGAAGCTGAATTTGTGGCTGCAACTAGTGTGTGTTGAACATGCTCCGAAAACAAAAACCTGCATCCTTCTTTGTGGCTGGGCTACGAGAAACCACCTGAAAAAAGACTCTGTATCCTCCAGATGATCGAGAACACCAGGTATGATTTAAGAGACAGCTTTTAGTGTTATGATTTTATGTAGTCAGTGATTAAATGATACTAATATTTTCGTTCATAACTGGCAAATAAACACACGCACCTATATGTATGCTGTGTGTGCGTTTATTTATACATATCTATCTATATATCTATATATATATATAATATAGGTGTGTGTTTATATATATATATATATATATATATAATATAGGTGTGTGTGTGTGTGTTCATAAATGAACCCTAAAGTTTGTATACTGTACTTTTACTTTCAGATGGGCTTGATGAGAGTGTGGAGCTGCTCAACACCACCAGTCACATGCAGCATGACTGTTGGAATGTGGATTGACATAATGTCAGAACAAACCAACAACCTTATTCTATGGTTGCCCCGTGAAACAATTAAAGCAACATGTTTTGCAGAAAGCTAAAAACTTGGACTCCAGAAGTGAATCATACATGCAAATAACACTGTGAAATATTTATTGGCTGTTTCTCCCTCTGGAATAATCATGTTTATTTCAGATGCTTATGGTGGTAAATGCAGTGACAGGTATATAACACAGAACTCTGGGTTTCTGGACTATCTGCGTGCTGGAGATGAGGTGATGGGTGATCGTGGTTTCACAGTGAGGGACCTGCTGCAAGAGCTATGGTGTCAATTTAATCATTCCAGCATTCACACGCAAAGGATGCCAGCTTATTTCAAGTGAGAAGACATTAAATGTAAACATTTTTCTCAAACATGTACAGTACTGGTGTACTTGCTGTAAACGTAACACAACTCTTAACATGTTTTTTAAAGGATGCAATGTTAACTATATTACATTAGAAAAGTATTTGCTAAAATGATTCATTTGTTATGTACAATAGTTGACTGTTAACCTTCTTACAAGGTTAGGTTTTTGTGTGCACTATATCAGTTAATTTTGGATTAAACTACTGTTTCTATCTAAATGTCACTTTTGTCATTATCAAGTTTTTAAAGATCGTTTCCTGTCTATTTCATTATTTGTTTTCATTTACTGTATTTTATTAAAAGTTCTCAAGGTGCTTCATTTGTGAATCAGTAAAGTCTTTGTCAAAAGAAATGTCAAGCTCCAGGTGCTCAGTTGGTGTCCAGATAAACATCTTGCAGCTCAAAAGTCCAAAGCAACATCATTGTTAGCTGGACCTGGAGATGTGGATTTTTAATGCTTAGACTGGGCTTTATGTTTGTTTAAATAAAGTGTCCCAGCTCTCTTAACATAACAGGACCAACCTTGTTAATGTGAAGATACTAATAAGCTTCAGAGCTTTTCAGATTGCTCATCGCTTCGCCATCTGAAGCAACTGTCAAAGTAGCTAAGTATGCTAGTAGCTAAACATGCTAGTCTACGTTATTTTCGGCCACTTCAAGTCGTCCTCCCACCCCTCAACAGCTGTAGGTAGCGGTAAAACAATATCTCCACATTTGAGTTGTGATAGTTTATGTTCCCACATATTTTATGACCTAAAACCTCTGACGAAAACCGGTTAGCGCGTTGCTAGCGTGTAACAAAAGTGCCGGTTCTGACTTTCAGCGGAAGTCGTTCACATAATTCGCGCAAGGCATCATGGGGCGTAGGAATAAGGTGGATACATTTACAATTTCCCATTTGCTATTGCTCTGTTGACCTACTCTACTTACTTTTCCTTCGCATAGCATCATTTCCACACTTAAGTAAAAATTCGAAATTGTCTGTGGCAGTTATATTTTTATTTGTATACATTCAGAGTTACTATGTTTTAACCAGTGATGTAGGCTGTTATAACAGATCACACATGGAGTCTTATAATTTCAATTCGAATAAATTTATAGTTCAGTTTTGTAAATGGCTTGTTACCCAAATTTTTGCTGACATGCTAAAGGAAAACAATTTTGTTGGAATACAACATTTAAAATAAAATAGTCTCAAATAAATTGTCTCTTATGTTTTGTTGTAAAAAAAATTATTCTGTTTTCTTGTGTTGTTAGTGTATTTACTGATGGATTGTTCATTTCTGTGCGTTTTTTAACTGTATTTTCTATTTAAAAAAAAAAGTTTGATACCACGGCTGGTATAGGAAATGGCGCCCCCTTTATTTCCGGAGTGCAATGGCACTTATTTCCGGAGTGCAATGGCGCTACTTCCATATATGGTATGGCTCGGCCCTCGGGCACGACCCTTACTGTTTGCTGCAGCGAGGTGTACTTGATCCAACCAGGATCCCTCATGCCAAGTTTGGCGTCAATTGACCATTTAATGAGAAAGTTCTAGCGTTTTGTTTGTTACGGCGAGTATGCCAAGTTCACCGCTCCGTCACGCCCCTGAACATATACGAAAAGTCTATTTTATTGATAACTTTTAAAGCCCCATGCCTTAACTGCATTCTGACCAAGAATGAAGCCGATAGGTTGAACGTCTGAGAAGGAGTTTGTCAAAGTTCGACATGAGTAAAACTGAAAAATGACCAAAATTTGACCATTGACCCAAAATGGCCGCCTACCTGTGCATTTTAGAGCAAGGGTGTCAAAGTCAAATACACCGAGGGCCAAAAAAACAATTTGCTACAAGCCAAGGGCCGGACTGGTTCAATGTTTATTATAAGGAGGTGATATAAGTTTTTTTTCTTCTTTCTGCACTCTTTTCATTCAATGTTTTTTTTTTATGAATTTGTTTTATTTTGTCTCTTTTAAATGAATGAATAAATGAATTAAATAAAATATTAAATAAAGCCTCAATAAACACTTATGATCAATAATTCATGTGAATAATGCAGAATACCATCCTGATTTATGATCAATAATCAGAGTCAGAGAGTCTTTATTGTCATTTGCACCGCATGTGGTACATGTGATGAAAACGAGATTATGTACACGGGGTCCCAGTTACATCCAACAACAAATGCAAGAGAAAAACAGTAATAACATCTAGAATTAACTAAGAAAAACATCAACTAGTAATACACTAAGCCCTAATATAGTGGAAAAACATCATTATAAACAGCAGCACGAACATGAGTCTGTATGAGCAGATGGTCACAGATGAACACAGCAACAAGAAAACAGATCAGCATCAGCATGATGTGATATTTTGCAGTGTTTATTTTTATTTTATTTTTATTTATTCATTCATGAGTCTAACAGCCTCAGGGTAGAAGCTGTTCCTCAGTCTAGTGGTTCTACATTTGATGCTCCTCAACCTCCGTCCTGAGGGGAGTGGGGCAAAGAGTGAGTGTGCTGGGTGAGTGAGGTCTTTCATGATGCAGGTGGCTCTTTTCCTGCATCTGGAGGTGTAAATGTCTGTGATGGTGGGGAGACTGACTCCGACAGACTTCTGTGCAGCCTTCACCACTCTCTGTAGAGCTTTCCTCTCTGCAACTGTGCAGCCTCCATGCCACACGTTGATGCTGGAGCACAGGACGCTTTCCACTGCACACCTGTAGAACGAGGTGAGAACTGGGCTGCTCAGACCAGCACGTCTCAGTCGTCTGAGGAAGTAGAGTCTTTGATGACCTTTCTTGATCAGGCTGGTGGTGTTGTTGGTCCAGCTGAGGTTATCATTCAAGTGTACACCCAAGTATTTGTAGCTGGAGACCACTTCCACTGCAGATCCACCTATTTTCAGTGGGGCGTGGGTGTGTTTATTCCTTCTGAAGTCCACAATCATCTCCTTTGTCTTCTTCACATTCATGTGAAGATTATTCTCTTTGCACCAGCTCTCCAGGTGTTCCACCTCCTGTCTGTAGCTGGACTCATCATTGTTTGTGATGCATCCCACCACCGCTGTATCATCTGCAAACTTAACAATATGACAGCCTGGAAGTGTGGCTGTACAATCATATGTGAGCAGAGTGAACAGAAGGGGGCTCAGCACACATCCTTGAGGAGAGCCAGTGCTGATGGTTATGGTGGAGGAGGAGAAGTTGTGAATCTTCACGGACTGTGGTCTGTCTGTTAAGAA
>JBBPBX010099775.1:0-12474 GCA_038048925.1 Garcialebias charrua | reverse complement strand
TATTTATATATTTATATATATATATATATATATATATATATATATTTATATATAGCCGGCAGCGTTATGCAAAATTTGCACTACACTGCCAACTGAAAAGTAACAAAAATGATCCTAAAAGGATGAAATTACAAAAATCAAAGGATTTATTTAATACTTTACGTACATATATTCTATTCGGCCACGAAATTAACAAAAAATAGAATGAACTTTTAATCCCTAAAACCACTTTTAAATCTCAAATACACGGGTGTGTCGCCACCGCATTTATACATAAAAGTAACCCAAATACATAAAACTAATGAGTCACCGTCGAATGGTCGACACAAAACCCTCAATAAAATCATCCGGCCGCGTTAATTTGGCTTGAAACAGCGGGGTTCTCTGCGGATTTATGAAGACACCGAGCGTAGCCAGCTAGCCACAGAATTACAGTGCCCCTGAGTTCACCTCTGACCCGGAAGATGTCAAGATGGAATAGTCCATTTTTAGTAGGGGGATAAAGAAATCGACCGTTTTTTTATTGCGTATTTAATGATCGTTTTCATCGTAACTATAATTATTTTTATGTTAAATGTACATTAACAAGCAGGATCAATGTTAGGGATGTAGGTGACTGGCCGGGGCGCGGCGGGGCCGGGGCCCCATGCTGATGGGATCCCCAGGCAACGGCATCATTTACCTACATGGTAGATCCGAGTCTGTTCTCCGCTCTGCCCCCCCTCCCCCCTCCAACCCTTCCTCCTCTCTGCTCTTTATGGTGGGGAAAAAGGTAAAACAAGCAGCATAAGAGCTTGTAAATAAGTTTATTGGTTTTTACTGATAGATAATTAGTTATTAGCGGTACTGCATTTTAAATAAAAATAGCACAAATCCGCTTATGAATTATAAAAGTTAGTCAATCCACAAAAACGCTGACAAAAAGTTTAGGTCCACTGTAAGCGGATTAGCGCTTTAGCGCTCCCTAGCGGTCTGGCGCCCACCTTTGCAAATCACCTAGTGTTTTATCAACATATCTCTACCAAATTATAAACACTGAACTCCAGGTGTATTTTTTTATCTTTTTCTTTTTCTTTTTGTACAAACTAATTTAATTACAAAAATACTCAACCACATGAAACATTACTCAACACTACAATCAAGAGTCCCTATAAAAAGTCCATGCACTGCTGTGGTAAATTTGATAATCAACAGCAATATGGTGCTTACTGGCTGTCCTTCACAGGTTGTAGTAGACTTTGTTTGCACATATATGATTTCAGGTGAGCTACACTGCTTACCCTGGTTCTGCAGTCTCAGTCCAAATAAGAGTGACAGATCTGTCACTTCCAGAAATACCTGCATGCTTTGATTGCTAATTGGTCCCATCTGGTCCTCCTCACTGAGCAGCAGGGAGGAGTGACAGGGAGGAGCAGCAGCCAGGTAGTTTGCCAGAACACCTCTCACTCGATCTTTCCATGGAATCTCTGGTTCCACGGAATCTCTGGAAAGATCACAGAATCAATTACAGCAAACTACATGTCAGTTCTAGACTTGTTCCTCCACTGGCAACAGAACAACCAGGCGCTGAACATCTCTGTGCAAGACTGTCGTTTGGGCAGTTTCTTCCAGGGCTCTGGTCCTAGGCTGTCTTGGTGTGTCTTGCCACAGGGATACAGGAGCTTTGGACTTTTTGCAGAAAAAGCAGTTTTCCACTACTTCTTCAGCAATTCTCCTTCCTTGAATGACCCAAGCCTTTCTCCTCATCTTCAGCAGGGTCGCAGCCACACTTTCATGACCCTTATTTTGTGCCTCCCATGCCAACAAGGTAGAGACCCACGCATGGGAAGGTAGGAGGGGAACTGCCATGCCGTCGTCTTTGAAACCATGAATTCTTCCACCACAGACTAGTAACCCAGTCTCTTTCTCTCGGTACACAACCAAACGGTCTGTGGTGGTAGCTAGGAGGGTCAACCCCTCTTGGACAGTGAGACAAATGTCCCTGAATGCATCATGACATTTGAAGGCAGTGATGGCCCCATTTGTTGGCTCCACCTCCCACTTTGGTGTCTTTATGGACTTGATTCTGAATATAAATTTTCTGGCAGCTCCCCATACAAAAGCAATAGTTTTGACCAAGCGCATAAGGTTACTAAAGCGTCTTTCATCAATCAAGTTTTTGACAGTTGCACCGGCAGGAACTCTCCGCTTAGGACTTTGCATACTTTTCTTTGCTTGAGCTCTAGTGAGCACTGTTACAAATGACTTATTTTGCATGTTGTTAATACTTTCTCGGGCTACCGCAGACATTGCGCCATATGAATTTTTGCTGCCGTCTGAAAGGGTGACTGCAATGGGTTCAGTCGTAGCATTTTGAGGAGTAAGGGCTCTTGGGAACTTTATTTTACTTAGCTGGACGTACTCCTCAAATAGATCCACTGCATGTCTGTGGAGTTCATTAGATAAGGCAAGGTCCCATGTATCTTTGACAATGTCACACCTTGGTTTTGCCTCTTGGAATGCTCTTCGAACCAAGCTGGTCCCGTTTTGTTTTGCTGGTGTTGTCAAACCGATTAGGTCGTATAAACCAGCAATTTGACTGTGTGTCAATGGGTCTGGTGTTTTCATTCGTACGTCTTCGAGCAGTAAATCTTGGCAAAGTCTCATTTTTTTCTTCCGCTTTGAGAAGTTGATTCTTACCATGACATACAACTTGTCCCCGTCTGCAATGTAGCTGAGGCCAAGTGCCTTGATGTCTTTCTCCTTTAGTTGGTTTGGCAGGGGAAGCATCTTTGATGATGTTTCCCTTTCCTCGTCTTTACTTTGGCCTGAGAAGACCCACGGCTTCAGCTCAAATCCTCCTGCTTTTAAAATAAACTCAACCTTCTTTGTGATGCCCTCAAGTCTTTCACGACAGTTGTGGGATGTTAATATGTCATCAACATAGCTGTGCTCATGTAATACTTGACACTCATCCAGATGGCTGCATTGAGGTCAGTTTGCTGTCTCTCTCATGGCGAATCTCACTGGAGTTGTAACAGAGGGCAGGTTGGGAGCAATGAGATGGCTTATGAACCAGACAGGTCCCTTCCAGGTCAATAAATCCTCTTCAGTCAGCTTCTTTTCAGCCCAACAGTCAACCATCTCATGAACTTGAGTACTATAGGTCTTTTTCAACTGTGGTTCCTTGGTTAATTGTCTCTCCGTTCTGAGAAAAGTTGCCTCCACTGCTCTTTTATTGTTTGTCAATGTTGAGGGATCTTTGAGCCATGGGTAGCTCGCATGCCAATGAGGACCATCAGTGTGGTCATCAGTACCAGCATATGTCAGCCCACTCTTCACCACTTCTAACCCTCTTTCTTCAGCCAAAGTCATTTCTTTGCCACCAGGTTGGTAATTGCCACAGCGGCAGCCTCCGTATCTCGGGGTGCAAGAAGCACCTGTACTATGCACTCAAGAAAATTATAAGTGGTAGCAGCAGAGCTAAAATGCTTATTGGTAGGTAAGGAGCAGACATGTTCTTTATAAATCATTGCAGCAGTTCTCATAGACCTTGCAAAGTGCGTTCTGGATTTGTGTGCTATAATTGTAGCCTCTTCAAACAGCTCAGGGTGTGTTCCTGCAACCGTCTTTCCCAATGGTCCGTCCCATAATACAAGATCTCTAACAGCGCATATCTTCTGTGGAACCAGACGCCCTTCTTTATGGCTTATTAACAGCTGTATTTCTTTTGGTCTCACTAGTTCACTGAGAGGGACATCAGGGAAGAACTTTTGCAGTGTTTTGGCACTCACATGTTGGTGGATATCTGCAATGCTGTCTAAACCATAGTAGAGTAGTTGGTGGGACCTGAAACTTCCCCTTTCTGTTCTGACCCTGATCTTTAGGAGGTATTGTCTCGTATTAACTTTAACTTTCATTCCTCCCACACCGTGGACAACAAGGGTTATAGCTTCATTTGTCAGGTTTAACAGATCAGCTGCTTTATGTGTTATATAATTTGTATCTGATGCTAGATCAATTAGGGTCCCAATTTTTTGTCCTGCATTAGCTGTGACCTCTAATAACATCATAATGACAGGCCACTCCACTAAAGCATTCTTTGCTAGAAGGTTAGGCTGATTGGACACAAGAGATGTTTTAGCCACCACATTACAGAAAACATGGCGGCACTTCTCTGCCTGTTCAGGTGGGAGGCTTTTAATGAAGTCTTGTTGGGCTTGAGTGTAGCGGTCTCCTACATCACCTCCCACTGTGCTATCTTCGTGCCTCTGAAAAGAATGCCCCCTAGACACTTCAGTTCTAGGGCAAAGATAATAATGGTGCTTTGCAGTGTGTTGCTCCTTGCAATCTGGTCGCCTGCACAGGAAATCAGTTTTCCAGTAATCATCCTCACTGTGAATTTCTAGACATTTTTTGCAGGCCCCCAGCTTCTTGGCAGCTTCCTTCTTTTCTGACAGCTTAAGCATACAAAATTTTTGGCAAAAATACAGCCTTTTCTTGTGCTTTGCGTCTCCACAGACCACACAACCTTGAGATATGTTTGTTGGTTGGGTAGCTGTTCTGGTCCGGGCTTGCCGAGGTTCAGACCTTGGTTTTGACTCCTCCTCCTTCAGTTGATCCAGCTTTTCATAGATGGCTTCTTGACCTTTAAGGAATGTCAGGAGGTAGTCAAATCGTTTGTCCTCTTCAGCCTCTTTCCCTTTGCTGGCTACATGGAGAAGCCATTCCTTTTTCAGACCATCCGGAAGTTTACTCTCTATTGCTTTTGTTATAAGGGGGTTCTTTATAGCATCGGTTGAACCAAGTTCTTTAAGGTCAGAGCCTTTTCTACAGTTTGGATTAACTCAACAATCTTCTTGGGCTGGTTGCCTCTAACTGGTGGAACCATTTGGAGCTCCTCCACTATCTCAAGGGCAATAGTTGTTTTGTTTCCAAAGCGGTTCTCTAGGACCCGAAATATCTCATCAGCTGTTGTGTAGTTTGTGAGACGATGGTCTCGTACTATTTTTTCGTCCACACTGTCTAGTAGATGAAATTTTTTAATCTCTTCGGATCCGGTAGGTTCTCCTTGCATCTGAAGTGCTTCCCAATCTTTTTTCCACTGATGAAACACTCTGCGAATGCCAGTGAACTTTGGGAGAGCAGCAGGCTTTAGTCTAATGGCTGGTGGGGCCGGGAAGATTGTTGAAGTACTCAATCTGCTGGTTCCTTCTTTGGTTTGTACTTCTGCTCTTCTTAATTCCAGTCTTGGTAATATAGTTTCAAGGCCTCTGATCCGGCTCTGGAACTGATGTTGCTCTGCACGTGGAGCCCAGCATTTCCAATGTTTATGCACCGCCATTGCTGTCTTCACCAATTTTTGCAGATGTTCTATTATGAACTCATATGCCACTGTGTCTTTTCTTGGGTCCACAGCATCCACATGATCAGCATGTGACTCTGCAGTTGTGACTGCCTGTGTCAGTTCATACTCTCCAAAAATTTCCCACAGTGTCTTTTGTATGAGATCTTTTAGTTCTTCCATCTTTTTCTCACACTCTGTGGTGGTTTTATCCAAGTCAGCTTTTTGCTGTTCACTTAACTCATCTGAGTCTGAATTTTCAGCAATGTACTGTTCTTCAACGTCATCATTGGCCTCAAGGACTTTACTAGCTTCTTCTGTGAGCTTTACAAAGCTGTCCCTGAGCTCCTCCTCAGACATCATTGTGTGCATTCGTAGCACGTTATTGGCCATACGAATAAATTGACGCTTCACTGTTGTTCTCGTGGTCTTCAACTTCTCTAGCTTTACTGAATCAGCCATTTTGATTTCAGCAGCAGGGCAAAAGAACAACCTTGATCTAATCCTCCTTGGCCACGTTTGGGCTTGCTGACTAGCTCTTAAGCCTGGAATACACCTGAGTGTACATGAAGTACGCCACTGTACGCACGCATTTTGTGCGCATGTTTTCGCTGCTATAGCTCGGCTTTTATCAGCTTTTCAAACGCTCTCGTTCTCGCTCCAGATCCTTGTTGTAATATGAGCAGCTGCGCGCGGAGGGGACTCAACTGAGCTCGCTGATTGGTCACTTGCTGACACGCATACTGAAATGATTGACAGCTTTCAGTCAGCTCAGTGAAACCTCGAGAATGCATCAGGAGCAGCTCGCTGAAGACCGCGGCGGTGTTTCTACTATATATGTTATAAAAAGTTATCTCAGAAATAAAAATAATAACAGGGAGCGCTTTTCCTGCAGCACACAGTCCACCAGGGAATATTTAAAACATTGCGCACCCAGGTAGGACCTGAATTCATTCATTTCATTCATCGAGTGAACGGAGGAAGAAGCGGTTACTTGACTTTAGGCAAAAAAACAAAAGAAAAGGCCCGATCAGCGATAAAGAAGGGGAATTTATTTCATTTGTGTAACATACAAAACAGTCCGGCGCCGGGGAAGTTTATGGTCAGACACCGCGCAAGCGTCCGCTGTCGTAAAAAAAAAAGCTTTGCGCGTACATGCCATGAGGGGCTACGCGGGGCTACGCTTTTGTCTTGACGTACGTACGTACGTGGCGTATAGGCGTACTACATGTACGCTCAGGTATATTTCGCCCTTCAATATCACTCCAGTCTTTAGACTGCAGTTTTTCAGTGTTCCAGTCTTTAGACTGCAGTTTATCAGTGTCAAGTTCTTTGGGTTTTTGTTTGTGCAATTCCCCACTTGAAAGGGATAACTTCTACATTGAAGTTATCAACTGGATTCCACTCATTGAATAGCCTTGATTTTTGTTGATCCACATTTATTGAAGTTTTATGGGTTCTTTATGGCAGTTAGGCAGGCAGTTAGCTGCAGTTAGTTTTAGTTAGCTGAAAAACCTCAAAAGAAAAATACAAATACGCCTATTACTCGCTTAAAGTAACACAAAATAAACATATTGTGACATTATTTTCAGCAATTTAACTAAATAATTAGCATATTTTACCAAAAAGTTTGTTCATTATATTCTCAAAGTCAAAGCATTTTAGTCAAAATTCTACACATGAATAAACAAATATATAAAGAAATAAAGAAATAAACAATCATATTAATAGGATAATTTCAACAACTCAGTTTTGGGATAAGTTCAACAACTCGGTTTTAAATACATTTTTGGATAAACATTTTCCCTAGACAAATCACCTAGTGTTTTATCAACATATCTCTACCAAATCATAAACATTGAACTCCAGGTGTATTTTTTTTTCTTTTTCTTTTTGTACAAACTAATTTAATTACAAAAATACTCAACCATATGAAACATTACTCTACTCAACACTACAATCAAGAGTCCCTATAAAAAGTCCATGCACTGCTGTAGTAAATTTGATAATCAATCAACAGCAATATGGTGCTTACCGGCTGTCCTTCACAGGTTGTAGTAGACTTTGTTTGCACATATATGATTTCAGGTGAGCTACACTGCTTACCCTGGTTCTACAGTCTCAGTCCAAACAAGAGTGACAGATCTGTCACTTCCAGAAATACCTACATGCTTTGATTGCTAATTGGTCCCATCTGGTCCTCCTCACTGAGCAGCAGAGAGGAGTGACAGGCCAGTAGGTGGCGGTAATGCACCTTTCAGTTGTTTGCCAACCACCAAAAAAGAAACCATGTAGAAGAAGAAGAAGAGTAGTGACAGGGAGGAGCAACAGCCAGGTAGTTTGCCAGAACACAGAAAGCATTTAATAAATCACAAACAAAGCCAACATTAACTTCCTCTTTTGTGTCAGAGCTCATGTTGGGATTGTCTGTGGTTAGTCATGGTGTGCTGGTGTAGATTCTCAGTCGTCCAGGACATGATAAAATCAAAAAAGGCGTTCAATACAGAACAACTGGACTTTATTTGTAACAAACAAATGTCATGGTGGATAGCCACCTCTATACTTAGGGTTGTTTCCTGTAACAGGAAACATACCTCTGCATGTAGAATGTCCTCTACGTTGCTGAAAGAAAGGTTCCTGACAATTTTATGCAAAATGGCCGACCTTATTGCAATTCCAGCAATTATAGGAAACATTTGGTTGTGGTGAACGGAAAGACTGTGGTTTGGACATGTTAAGAGCATGGCCTCTTTGTTTCCTACATCCACTTCTGTAATTAGGTCTCATTGGGGCAATGTAGCAAATTTCTGAGTCTACTAATGGACTGATAACACCCTCAACTGCAGCAAATTTCTGAGTCTACTAATGGACTGGTAACATCCTCAACTGCCTTTCTTGCTTCCTCAAGGGTCCATGGTCTAAAAACCAGGGCAAATTAAGGAGCACCATCAGCACTTCCAGTTGGGTTCATAACTTTTATGAGGGGGGAGATGTCATAAGGACCATTTTGGTCAGAGTGTGTGACCTGTGTGGTCCCTGTTGTGTCAGCTAGGGCTTCTGCCTGAGGCTTGGTCACCACCTGGCTGGCTGGGTGTGTCCGTAGAGACTTGTTTGTGTCAGTCAACTGGCTGACAGGACAAAGTCTTTCGGGTAGGGCTGAAACCACAGGCGTGTCATCTGGGAAAGGGTATCTGACCGGTCTGGTTTCATTTTCCCCTGGATTACTTTTGCTGCTACCCATTTTAGTTATGTTTTCTGCATTGTGTTTATTATTAATATATATGTGTGGACAAGAAATAACAAGATCTCGGATACAAGCGGCTGAAATGAGTTTTCTCCGCAGGGTGGCTGGACTCTCCCTTAGAGATAGGGTGAGAAGCTCAGTCATCCGGGAGGGACTCGGAGTAGAGCCGCTGCTTCTCCACATCGAGAGGAGCCAGTTGAGGTGGCTCGGGCATCTGGTTAGGATGCCTCCTGGACGCCTCCCTGGTGAGGTGTTCCGGGCATGTCCCACCGGGAGGAGACCCAGAGGAAGACCCAGGACGCGCTGGAGGGACTATGTTTCTCGGCTGGCCTGGGAACGCCTTGGGATTCCCCCGGAGGAGCTGCTCCAAGTGGCTGGGGAGAGGGAAGTCTGGGCCTCCCTACTTAGGCTGCTACCCCCGCGACCCGACCCCGGATAAGCGGAAGAAGATGGATGGATGGATGGATGGATGTGTGGACAATATCAACTGGAAATATTTCAAACAAACTTTCTAGCGCCTCCTGGAGGTCAGGCTTCTAGGGATTTCAGAGGGAAATCCCCGGACCACCACTTTGAGCTTCTAAGCTCGAGGGCAAAAGAAATTTTAGACCCAGTCATATTGTCTCACCTAAAATCCTAATAGAGAATTTAATGTAAATCACACAGTTCTTTAGTTAACATCGCAAGGTTTTCCAAAACTAGTGATATTACATTCAATACTCCCAGTCATTCATCCAAGCACACGGATAGGAAAGAAAATGAATCCCAAAGTAACGCGTTTAATATTCATTATTCCTTTTTTTTCCTTTGGGTGAACCTCACTTTTATGCCCAATAAAGCTATTGGAAAAAGTCAGTCTCACTGTCTTTCAGGGTTTGACTTAAATTTAATTATTCTCACTGTTTTTTAGGTTTTGACTTAAACTTAATTAGTCTCACTGTTTTTCAGGTTTTAACTTAAATTTTCCTCACTTTTAAAAAGGTTTGACTTATACATTTAAACTTATGTACAATCATAGCTTTAAGTTTAGAAAATATAAGTCTGACCTAAATTAGAAGGTCTTTGCTCAGCTTTTAACTAGTTCTGTCCTATTTTTCAAACATTCAAGGAATTCCTATTTATACTCACCCCTTGTCAAGTGTGTGATGTTCGTGTGGATGTCTGTCGATCTGTTTACGACGATAGTCCAAGTCAGGCCTAGATTGCTGGCCTGGCCTGGAACGACCGACCCCCTAGGGCTGTCAAGTATCCCGTGCACGGACTTCCGCTGCCTTCATTGGACCCTCATCGCAGAACAGGTATGAGGAACGTCCAGGGTGCATGGCACCAAGAAATTATGGGTTTTCAAACCAAACCCTGCAGCAACATATCTACTAAATGGATCACACAAGAAGCAAGAGTTAGTATTTCATTTAGAACTTTGCAAAGTGGGACTGCCTTCTAAAACAGGCGGAGAACAAGTCCACCTTGCCAATGGCCGTCTCAGCCTTTTATTCACTTGGTGGGTTGGCAGTTTACAAGGAAAACAGGTTCAGACAGTTTTCACACAATAGCTCTGGTCAGTTTTGGCCAAGTCAGGAACAACAAGTTTTGAAACAAAAGAAAATGTTCTTTTGGTGCTTTTGAAACTAAGGAAACGTTCTTTTGGTGCTTCTGTTTTCAGTAAACAAGTATTGTGTAAGACAAATATTTCTCAGGGAGTGAACAGATACATGTTTCATGTTATACATTTTTAGATGATAAACATTAAAATACCTTAACAATTACCACTGCTTGAAGACATCCAGGAGTTGGAATGGACAGATTTGTGTTGCAAATCTGTCCATTTGAAGGAGAAGAGGAATAAAACAAAACAGATTTCAAGCAGGGAAACAACAATGACTTGTCTCTTCTCATCTTACTGTATGTTTGGAGAGCTGAATAAAACAAACCGATCTGAAAAAGAACATGTTCAAGGTTCCTTATTGTCATTTGCATCACATGTGGTACATGAGGTGGAATGAAATTATGTACTCAATGTCCCAGTTACATCAAAAAATCGCAAAAATATAAATTGTTTAAAAAAAGAAACCGTATACAAGCATCCAAGATATACATTAAATAATATAATATGGTATATTAAACAGCAGCCTGAACATGAGTCTGTTGTAAGCAGATGGGTGTGGATACCAGTTGTTCAGTTGCTCTGTTGTATGGAGCCTGAACTGCTGCACCATGTTAGTTAATTTCTGATGAACTGATGGTCTGTTAGCTGCTTGTCTTTTCTCACCCCTCTTATAAATATCCCTGCTCTCATTTTTTTTCTTAACAGGCTGCTTTCATGTATTCATTAGAATCAAGATATCTACAAAACCAGGTTTGTTAATGAACACCCTCACAATAAGCTAAAGCGAGACATCTTTTTATTTATTTTTATTTTTTAATTAAATTTATTCATTTTACATCAATAAAAAACAACATTTAAACATACAGTGTACAATATAAAAGACATAAAATGAAAGGAGGCAAAGAGAAGAAATAATCTTATAGTATCTGCCCCTTTTTTTTCTTCAAAAAAAACAAAAAAAAACAAAAGCAAACTCAATCCAAACAATTAACTAATGCAATGTTTTTCTAGTAATTGAACAAAAAACTTCATTTTTTGACTAAACACTTACTAATAGAATCGATTTAACTAAAGATTTTCGTATTTTGTTAACAACTTAGATTTAATCATTTTTTTAAACACAAGCATACATTTAGCTTATTTAACATCGTTTTCTAAATTGTTCCATAAATCAATTCCCTGTATCGAAACAGTCCGACCTTTCGAACTGGTCCTATACTGTACTGAGGTTTTGCAAAAATCTCTGTTCCCTTAAGACTATACAGGTAGTCCCCGATTTACGAGCGCTCTGATCTACGAGGTTCCAGACTTACGAGCTGGCGAATTATTGGAAAAAACGCAAAAAATACTGAGTTTTCCTGTGTTTTTTCACCACAGTTCGTTAGCTAAACATGTGGACACACGTTTCCGATCATTTTTATGCACTCATAAGCAGTTTTTCGATGAAAAACGAGTGTTTGTAGTCGCGCTAGCAAAACCGTTCCAATTTACGAGCGAATTTCCGGACTTACGAGAAGCGTGGCGGCCGTTCCAAATTACGAGATTTCCGGTTTACGAGCGCCTCGTAACGGATCTCGCTCGTAAATCGGGGACTACCTGTAACAAGACCTTCTTTTGACAAAAAACTTTTGAACGTTTGGAGGCAGTAAGTTGTGTTGAGCTTTATACATAACTAATGAAATATTATAATCCACCAAATCATAAAATTTCAATAACTTAAGTTGGTTAAATAATGTATTAGATGGATGACAATAAGGTTTTCCTAAAATAATTCTCACAGCTCTTTTCTGTAAAATAAAAACAGGCTTTGTCATAGTTTTAAATGCCTTTCCCCAAACTTCAACACAATAAATTAAATGTGGAACAAAAATGGTATTATATAACAAATGCAAAGCTGTCTCATTCAAAAAATCTTTAACTTTATACAGTACCGCAGTAGATCTGGCTAACTTAATTTTTACCGAAGTGATGTGCTGTTTCCACGACAGTTTGTCATCAATTACCACACCCAAAAACTTCACCTCATAAACTCTCTTGACTTCCACACCATCAATTTTTAGAAAAAAAATCCATATTCTTTTTTGTATTACTAAATAGCATGTAATTGGTTTTTCCAAGATTCAGTGATAGCTTGTTTAATTTAACCCAGATTTGTATTATTATCTTAATATTCTACGTCTGGAATGTTACTCATGACTCGATCCCTCTTTAAAAAGTTAAGGCGTAGAATTTCTTGAATGAATTGTGCATCGCCTGTTGATGTTCATGTCAAAATTTCCAAGTAAAATTATATATATATAT
>JBBPBX010099773.1:0-12475 GCA_038048925.1 Garcialebias charrua | reverse complement strand
TTTTGGAGAACCAGAATGATATGGCCAGCAGGACCCCATACTACATGAGTCCTGAGCTGTTCTCCAATAAACCCTATAACCACAAGGTAGTATTCCCTGCTTTAAGTAATATAAGGAGCCTAAAAACAATACTGATTGATTTAATTGTCTTTCAAGTTTTGTTCATGCACAATAAAAGAAAAAAATTATATAATTTTCAAATAGACATCTACTCTGGTACAGCAGTTTAAATTCAAAGGTTTGCACTCAAAATACAGATTCAGCTTTTTATTAGATATTGATAATGTTGTTATTTTGGTTTAGCGTTGAAGCTCAAGTATAGTGTGAACATACTTTAGTAATTAAACAGAAAATTAGAAAGTAAATATCTGGCTATTAGTCAAATTAATTAAATCTGTCTTCCCAATTACTCAATACAACATTTAAAAAGTACACAAAAAAAACTACTTTATAAGGGAGATTTTTTTTCAGATTTGTAATAGATTAAATCTAAATGTTTACTCTTTTTGCATCAATGTTAGTTTTGATCAGCTGATTTTCATAGGCTAAAACTAATTAGTAGTTATTATGTAATGCTGAACTCATAAAATAGTTTCCTCTATTGGTTTGATTATATAAAAAAAAACTATTAAACTTTCACTAAATGAGTTACTATATCAAAAAACAAGAATTGCCTTAGATTTAGCAGCTTGTTTGCCTTGGTAGATCGACTCTGCGTTTTGTGGCATTTATTCCAGATTACTGTAACAGATAAACAGAAAAGATATTTTTAAAAAAAGTATTTCCAGAGTAAAAATAAAATATTTACGAATTTTTAAAGTGCATGCAGAAAATATATATTTTATCGGACAGAGTTAATTGTCATGGATGCTCCGATCAGGTGTTTTTTTGCCGATCACTAATACAGATCAGGCATGGTGCCGATCACATGGACTGGCTGTAAATTTTCTGATATCGTTAAGATGAGTGCTACTTTCTATGTTATCTTGAAAATAGGAACCATAGAATCACATTAATTTAGAGTAAAACGTGTTTTTTTTTTTACTTTTTCAAGACAAAAAATATTTAAAAAATTACATGCAAAATACAGCAACTATTCATTCAAAAGGATAAATTAAATGTATCTACTATCAGTAACAGAATCTTTAACAGACTGAAAACATGAAGGCTCTCAACAAGCTAAATAGTGCAGAAAGTCAAACAAATTTCAAAACATTGCTTAAATATATACAACGGACCTATGCAGACTGCAAAGGTGATCGATTTTTGTGATCCGCACTGAAGTACATGATCGGTATCGGTTGATCACATACTTTTTAATGGGCATTGGCTGCTCAAGATCGGTGGCCGATCTATCGTAACATTTCTAATTTATAAACATCATAAAGAATCATTATTTTGTAACAAACTCACTGACGCTCGGAGGTTTTGGAGCTGCAGAGCTGGTAGCTAACATTCTGGGTGTATGCTCAGTCCTGATGTGTGTTGTGTAAGTGAATGTCTCTTTTCTGTCTCTAGTCGGATGTTTGGGCCCTGGGCTGCTGCGTGTATGAGATGTCCACTCTAAAACACGCCTTCAACGCCAAGGACATGAACTCACTGGTGTATCGCATCGTAGAGGGAAAGGTTGGTTTCCGATTTGCATTTTTATTTTGTACTGGGTTTTCAATAAAGTCAAAAATGAAGGACGATTTTAGATGCAGTAAACCATTTCTTTGATACACATCTAAAGTATAATTAAAATAGCTGATAAAGCTGTTTTCAGCTAGCTGTGACACTGATTTAACTTTTTTTTATTTTGGGGACAAGAAGTCTTTTACATTTCGTTTGTGTGTCTTTAGCCAGTTTAACTTGTTCTTTAGATTTAATATATTTTTCTTTAAGAGCTATTGAACTTTGAATATTTTGAATACGTATAGTTTTTTTTTTGTCATTAGTTGCCACCGATGCCGAGTCAGTACGATCCCCAGCTCGGAGTTTTGATCAAGAACATGTTGTGTAAGAGAGCTGAAGACAGGCCTGATGTTAAACTCATCCTCCGGCAGCCCTACATCAAACGACAAATCACCATGTTCCTCGAAGCCACTAAAGAGTACGTCTTAACTTCCTAGGTTTTTTGTTTAATTTCTAAGCAAAATGTCAAAACTTTTTAATTTTATTACAAGTAATTATTTCTACTTGAATAATTTGTTTTACAGTCAAAGATCATTTCTGTTCATCCTTTTTTTTTCTGCTCTTCAACCACAACAAACAGAATTATAAGTAATATTCTCATAAATGTTTGCTTGGTCCTCACTTTTCTAGAAAAACTGCCAGGTCAAGACCAAAAGCTGCGAGTGGAAGTGGAGATTCTGTTTCCACCAGTTCATCATCTGAAGCTTCGACTCAACAAAAACCTCAGCAGCTCCCTCAGCCTGAATCTCTCATCCGAGGAAAGAAGGTGAGTTGGTGATAAATACAGATGCTATTGAAATGTGTCCTTTTGCTTTATTTCTTCAAATTTGATATTTATCTGCAAGTTACTGTTGTGTCTTATAGATACACTTAGTGTTAGAGAGAATTTGTTACTTTTGAATTAAAGGTGCTATGTGTAATTTCTGGAACACGCTGGAACTTAGAAACATTTTGAACAGAGACATGTTTCTGGTCCCTCCCCCTCAGAGCCATATATGGCTATTCTCCCCCTCGCTCTCGCTGTAAATCAGCTCAGCTTCCTTAACTCCGCCTCCACTGCATGTCCTGTCGCAGCCGCTCCGAATTTCTGTGTTTATATGTTAATAAAACGTTCTAAAAAATAAAATAAAAACATGGAGCGCTGGTCCAGCACACCAGAACACCATGAAATCTGCAGAGCCTCGGCAGCCACGTTGAACCCGAGTTTAATTCGCTCGTGACAAATTCATTCATTTCCTCAATTCATTCATGGACTCAGCGGAGGAGGAAGCGATCACTTGACTTTTGGCAAAAAAACAAAAGAAAAGTCCAGATCAGGGATGAAGAAGGGGAATTTAATACATTTGTGTCACATACAAAACAGTTTTGCATCGCTTTGCAATGCTTTGAACGAGAACGTGCGCGGCCGCTGCGGGCTGGGACAGGCGGGGGCGTGGGTTAGGAGCGTGAGAAGTGAGAAGCTCTGTTTTTATTGGCTGGTTAAAAACTGTTTTTATTGGCTGGTTAACGGCGGGTCACTGTGTTTAAAAAAAAATGCTTTTAGAGAAGCAAGGGGACTATAGTTTTTTTCAGAGATTACTTTGTCTAACATCAGTCTGTCAGGAGATAGTGACAGAGTGAAGAAATATGTTAAAAAAATATTGTTAGAAAAGTTACATATATATGAGCTTTAAAGCTGGGAATAGACCCAGAATTCATTGCAGCAATCTTTATCCTCTCTGGCCTGGAAATACCTTGTGGTCCTCCAGGAGGAGCTGGAGAGTGTTTCTTGAGAGAGGGTGGTCTGGGATTCCCTCCTGGACCTGGTACCTAGTCTGCAACCCGACCATGGATAAATGGTAGAAGACGGATGGTTTGATGGAGTTAAAGCTAGCCACTTATTTTCTTAGTCTGACACAAGTTCTTACAAGTTCCTAATGAAGGTAGTTTTGTGAAATACCGCACCCCTAGTTATTAGTTGTGAATGACTCTCAGCCACAACTACATCAAATTTTACCTCAGTATCTGCAAAACTGACTTAATAAAGGACATTTTAGTAGGTTGACCCCCACAAGGTAATTAGTTGTAGACATGCATCACATGAGATATTTTGCTAACATGGAGACACACAGGCAGTTACGATTGCCTGTGTTTCATGACGACAGGTGCTAATTACATTGGGAGGCTTCCTGGGATAATAATATAATAATTAATTCAATTTATAACACACTTTTCATTAGTGAAAATCTCAAAGTGCTACACACATTCATACACCGGTAGCGGCAGACTACCATGCAAGGTGCTTTCCAGTCCTACCGGGAGCAACTCGGGGTTAAGTGTCTTGCCCAAGGACACAACGACACATGGTGTGGGGAACCGGGATTCGAACCGCCAACCTTCCGATCGGGGGACGACTGCCATTACCACTACGCCACGGCCCTGATATGGGTTTATACTGAAACGACAAAACACATAATCTTTCTCAAATTGTTTGGCTTCACCATCTTCTGTCTGTTAAACGTTCTTCCTCTTCAAGGTCTGATAACGCAAAGGTCAGCTGCAGCAATGTGTTTATTTGTTGTTTGATATGGTAGAGAATGGTTGAGACGGTAAAGTCATCTAGAGCAAAAACCACTGGACAAGATCATTTAGTCTGTTTCAGAAAAAGCCTCCTGTGAAAGAGAAGCCCAGGCTCCGTTATCGACTTCAGAATGTGTAACTCTGCACACTCTTTAAATATACAAAAAGTTCTGACACATTAAAAGAGGATGAAAATAAATAAATAAATTGAAATGTTGAGATTTTGGACAACCTCTCTAAGTTTGTTGCTTAAACCTACTTTTTGAGTTTTTGAATAATAATTAAAAAAAAAAATACAACATAGAAAACATAAAATCCTCCGTTGGTGTGTGAAGATTAAATAGTCAAGTGGTTTGTTTTGATTATTTTCCTGTTTACGCCGTTTCTGCTAGAGTTTATTTGAGGAGGGGACTGAATATTTTTCATCTTCTCATACGTAGAAAGAAGACAAATCACAACGTCATAAAATCAGAAATGGTGAGACGGACCTCCCTCCAGTCCCGTCCTCCCAACCCAAATCGTCTGATGTCCTTAAAACCAGCATTGCCCACATGGCAACTGTCAGCAGCGTGAACCTCGACCTCCCCCTGCAGCAGGATGAAGACGTAATCAAGAGACAAGTTCAAAGACCTCCTTCTGTTGCGTCTCACCACGAGACAACCGGTGAACCTGCAACTCGCAGTGTCAACAAAAACAGCAAGTTGAGAGAGAAACCAGCCCTTTCCCTTCTGAAGCCTCCTCTGAAGGCTGGATCTGGAGTTAGTGGCAGCAGGGGGGGTGATCAGAGGACAGCAGCCAATGGACTTCTAGACGTTCAGCCACAGGCCCCACCAAGCCCAGGGTGCACGTTCTCTGTGAACCAGATGTCAGATGTGGACTGTAAATGTGATACCATGGAGTTACTTAGAGAGGCTGATGTGCAGAGCCCGAATCTAGAAAACCTTGAAGGAGTTCTGGACGGAAACACAGACCACCACAATAACACTCTGACGCTTATCAAACAAACTCCAGCTCATCCACTCACTTCAGATGTCCAAGTAAGTGTCCAACTGAGCAAAGAAACACTTTATTACAAAGTGTCACTTTTTCAATTGAGCTCATTTCTCTTTTTGAAGGACATCTTGGAAGCTACTGAAAGGCTGTTAGAGCCACTAGCACAGGTAAGAGGAAAAATACTCACACTTTAAAAAAATATCCAGAAATTTTCTGTTAAATACAACGCAGAAATTTTGAAAACGTAGAGAGTTTTGGCCCAGCTGTAAAAGTTTGTCTTCAGGAGCCTGTTCTGGAGGAATCTTCTCCTGCAGCCTCTGAACGAGACCCAGCTTCTCCCTGTCAGAGTCCAGGGCGTTTGTCAGAACCTTCAATATCACAG
This sequence comes from Garcialebias charrua, assembly GCA_038048925.1. Lineage (NCBI taxonomy): Eukaryota > Metazoa > Chordata > Actinopteri > Cyprinodontiformes > Rivulidae > Garcialebias > Garcialebias charrua. The sequence goes on along the minus strand of JBBPBX010099773.1, from coordinate 6,867 downwards.
CAACACAAAGAAACACACGCAAGACAGACAAGAGGAGACCAGAAACAGGTAAATATGGATACAGGAGCTAAAGTTTGGCTGGCACCTATAAGACTCAATCAGGGGTCTGCAACCTTTACGATCAAAAGAGCCATTTCTGTCCCTTTGTTCATTAAATTAAACGTGTCCGGAGACAACCTGGAACCTCTCAACTGGTGGCCCACAGACCACTTTAAGTTTGTTGGAGGGCACTTTTCTGGACAAAAGTTTTTTTTTTTTTTTTAACCAAATACATGTATATCTACCGGTAATGATTTTTAACATTTATTGATATTTTTACATACTACGACAAAATAAAAGACGAGATTCTTGTAAAGAAGGAAAAACAATATAGTTTTAGCCCAGTTTTAAAAATTAAAACAAACTACTGTATGCATTCTTATGTGATTTTTTGTTTTGTTTCTAGTATTCATATATTTGCTAAATAAATTGCAGGAAAACTGCTAAAACTAGCCCTTTTAGTTGTTGTTATAACAACCAATAAAATTCAGTTTTGATCAAAGCTTGAAAGAGCCACTGCAGAGGGACCAAAGAGCCGCATGTGGCTCCAGAGCCGCAGGTTGCAGAGCCCTGCTCTAGAGTCAGAGTTTCTTTATTGTCATTCACACCACATGTGGTACATGTGGTGGAACGAAATTATGTACACAGGGTCCCAGTTACATCCAACAATAAAATGTAAAAGAAAAACTGTAATAAGGTCTAAGATATGAACTAAGAAAAACATTAACTAAAAATTAGTGCTGTCAATCGATTAAATTTTTTAATCAGATTAATCACACTCTGGGTCTGTGATTAATCAGATTAATCAAAGTCAAAGTCAACTTTATTGTCAGAACTGCAATATGTACAGGACATACACAGGACCGAAATTGCGTTTCTCTCAGTCCCTCGGTGCAACAGTAACCATCTAAACACTAAACACTAAAACATTTAATAAACATAAGCATAAAATAGTAAAAAAGTGTAACACTGTCCTGAGTTTTTTCATAATAGTATAAAAGTATGAAAATTTGAAAATTTACACCAACACTGAAACACCAAACACCCCTAAGACACCAAACACCCAATGAACATAAGCATAAAATGAAATAATAAAAGTGTAATACTGTCCTGAGTTTTTGCATAGTAGTATAAAAAGTATAAAACGTATATCTATAAAATAAACTGAAGTTTCTAGCGTTGACATTTGCAAAGAGTGGCACAGCAGCATATAAGTTAATGTACACAGTATATGTATGAGGTAGTTGATGTTGGTATATAGGCAAAGTGGCATATGAAGTAAGGCACATAAGGCACATTTGGCATCCTTAGATAAGGCTAGTCAGAGAATGCTGTATATGTATCTGCAGTAGTGTAGATAAAAGTAGTGTAAATGTAAACAGTAGTAATAAATGTAAAGCAGTAGTAATAAATGTAAACAGTATTAATAAATGTAAACAGTGAATGTAAACAGTAGTATGACTATAGGCAGTAATGTAATACAAACATTAGTGCAAATATGAGAAGTAGTGCAAACTGAATGAGCACATGACCGAGAGTTTAGTGAATAACCCGTTTGATGACACAGAGTCCAGTGTTAAAATCTTTGTGTTGAGTGGTAATGTGTGAGAAAGTTTTTTGTGTTAAGGCAGTTCAAATGGGAGGGGAGGCAGAGCAGGCAGAGTGTTTAGCATTCTGACTGCCTGATGAACAGAGCTGTCTCTCAGTCTGCTGGTTCGAGCCTGGAGACTCCTCAGTCTCCTCCCTGATGGCAGCAGTCTAAAGCGGCTGTGTAGTGGGTGTGTGGGATCACCTGCCATGCAGTGGGCTTTCCGAGTGAGGCGGTTGCTGTGTAAGTCCTGCAGTGAGGGCAAGGAGGCAGTGTTAATTTTGACAGCTATTTTTAATTTAGTTTTAGTCTTAGTCATGTGACTAAAACATCATTTAGTTTTAGTCATTACTTAGTCATCAGAATTTTTTTTGTTTTAGTCTAATTTTAGTTGACAAATCAATGAAAACATTTAGTCGACTAAGTCTACAGTCAATTAAGTCGACTAAGTTATACATAGTAAAAACTTTTCATCAATTCTCTGTAGTTACTAAAACAAAACAATGTTTTAACCATAATCCATCCATCCATCCATCCATCTTCTTCCGCTTATCCGGGGTCGGGTCGCGGGGGTAGCAGCCTAAGTAGGGAGGCCCAGACTTCCCTCTCCCCAGCCACTTGGAGCAGTTCCTCCGGGGGAATCCCAAGGCGTTCCCAGGCCAGCCGAGAAACATAGTCCCTCCAGCGCGTCCTGGGTCTTCCTCTGGGTCTCCTCCCGGTGGGACGTGCCCGGAACACCTCACCAGGGAGGCGTCCAGGAGGCATCCTAACCAGATGCCCGAGCCACCTCAACTGGCTCCTCTCGATGTGGAGAAGCAGCGGCTCTACTCCGAGTCCCTCCCGGATGACTGAGCTTCTCACCCTATCTCTAAGGGAGAGTCCAGCCACCCTGCGGAGAAAACTCATTTCAGCCGCTTGTATCCGAGATCTTGTTCTTTCGGTCATAACCCAAAGCTCATGACCATAGATGAGGGTGGGAACGTAGATCGATCGGTAAATTGAGAGCTTTGCCTTTTGACTCAGCTCTCTCTTCACCACGACAGACCGGTACAGCGCCCGCTTCACTGCGGACGCTGCACCTATCCGCCTATCGATCTCACGCTCCAGTTTTCCCTCATTCGTGAACAAGATCCCGAGATACTTAAACTCCTCCACTTGGGGCAGGACCTCCTCCCCGACCCGGAGAGGGCATGCTACCCTTTTCCGGCTCAAGACCATGGCCTCGGATTTGGAGGAACTGATCCTCATCCCGGCCGCATCACACTCGGCTGCAAACCGCTCCAGTGAAAGTTGTAAATCACGAACTGATGAAGCCAGTAGGACCACATCATCTGCAAAAAACAGAGAAGCGATTCTAAGGTCACCAAAACGGATCCTCTCAACACCTTGGCTGCGCCTAGAAATTCTGTCCATAAAAGTTATGAACAGAATCGGTGACAAAGGGCAACCTTGGCGGAGTCCAACTCTCACCGGAAACGAGCCTGACTTACTGCCGGCAATGCGGACCAAGCTCTGACACCGGTCGTACAGGGACCTAACAGCCCTTATCAAAGGGCCTGGTACCCCATACTCCCGGAGTACCCCCCACAGAACCCCCCGAGGGACGCGGTCGAATGCCTTCTCCAAGTCCACAAAACACATGTAAACTGGTTGGGCAAACTCCCACGCACCCTCCAGGACCCTGCTGAGGGTGTAGAGCTGGTCCAGTGTTCCACGACCAGGACGAAAACCACACTGCTCCTCCTGAATCCGAGGTTCGACTATCCGACGGACCCTCCTCTCCAGAACCCCTGAATAGACCTTACCAGGGAGGCTTAAGAGTGTGATCCCCCTATAGTTGGAACACACCCTACGGTCCCCCTTTTTAAATAGGGGAACCACCACCCCAGTCTGCCAATCCAAGGGAACTGCCCCCGATGTCCACGCGATATTGCAGAGTCGCGTAAGCCAACACAACCCTACAACATCCAGAGCCCTAAGGAACTCCGGGCGAATCTCATCCACCCCCGGAGCCTTGCCACCGCGGAGCTTTTTAACCACCTCGGCGACCTCAGCACCAGAGATCGGAGAACCCGACCCAAAGTCCCCAGGCTCTGCTTCCTCAGTGGAAGACGTGCCAGTAGGATTGAGGAGGTCTTCGAAGTATTCCGCCCACCGACTCACAACATCCCGAGTTGAGGTCAGCAGCACGCCACCTCCACCATAAATGGTGTTGGTCTCGTACCTCTTTCCCCCCCTGAGACGCCGGATGGTGGACCAGAATCGCCTCGAAGCCGTACGGAAGTCATTCTCCATGGCCTCTCCGAACTCCTCCCACGCCCGAGTTTTTGCCTCAGCAACCACCCGAGCCGCATGCCGCTTGGACTGCCGGTACCTATCAGCTGCTTCCGGGGTCCCACAAGCCAAAAAGGCCCAATAGGACTCCTTCTTCAGCCTGACAGCATCCCTCACTGCCGGTGTCCACCACCGGGTTCGAGGGTTGCCACCTCGACAGGCACCAACAACCTTGCGGCCACAGCTCCGATAAGCTGCCTCGACAATAGAGGCGCGGAACACGGCCCACTCGGACTCCATGTCCCCCGCCTCCCTCGGAACGTGTTCAAAGCTCTCCCGGAGGTGGGAGTTAAAGCTCCGTCTTACGGGAGACTCTGCCAGACGTTCCCAGCAGACCCTCACGATACGTTTGGGTCTGCCAGGTCTGACCGGCATCCTCCCCCACCATCGGAGCAAACTCACCACCAGGTAGTGGTCAGTAGACAGCTCCGCCCCTCTCCTCACCCGAGTGTCCAAGACATGCGGCCGCAGATCAGATGAGACGACAACAAAGTCGATCATCGAACTGCGACCTAGGGTGTCCTGGTGCCAAGAGCACATATGGACACCCTTATGCTTAAACATGGTGTTCGTTATGGACAATCCATGACGAGCACAGAAGTCCAATAACAGAACACCACTCTGGTTCAGATCAGGGGGGCCGTTCCTCCCAACCACACCCCTCCAGGTCTCACTGTCATTGCCCACGTGAGCGTTGAAGTCCCCCAGTAGAACAAGGGAGTCCCCAGGAGGCGCACTCTCCAATACCCCCTCCAAGGACTCCAAAAAGGGTGGGTAGTCTGAGCTGCCGTTTGGTGCATAGGCACAAACAACAGTCAGAGCCCGTCCCCCCACACGTAGGCGAAGGGAGGCTACCCTCTCGTTCACCGGGGTGAACCCCAACGTACAGGCACCAAGATGGGGGGCAACCAGTATGCCCACTCCTGCTCGGCGCCTCTCACCAGGGGCAACTCCAGAGTGGAAGAGTGTCCAACCCCTCTCAAGGAAACTGGTTCCAGAGCCAGAGCCATGCGTTGAGGTGAGTCCGACTATTTCTAGTCGGAACCTCTCAACCTCACACACTAGCTCAGGCTCCTTCCCCACCAGAGAGGTGACATTCCATGTCCCAATGGCCAGCTTCTGTAGCCGAGGATCAGACCGCCAGGGTCCCCGCCCTCGGCCGCCACCCATCTCACATTGCACCCGACCCCTTTGGCCCCTCCCACAGGTGGTGAGCCCATGGGAAGGGCTCCATAATATTAACCATAATATTAATATTAATATGCAATACATACAACAACAAATAAAACTTTTTTCAAACATTATTTGTCTAACCTTGCTTTTAACAGTAAAACTACAAGCAGTACTTGAATCCAGTGTTAATTTTGACAGCTATTTTTAATTTAGTTTTAGTCTTAGTCATGTGACTAAAACATCATTTAGTTTTAGTCATTACTTAGTCATCAGAATTTTTTTGTTTTAGTCTAATTTTAGTCGACAAATCAATGAAAACATTTAGTCGACGAAAATAATTAGTCGACAATTAGTCGACAAAATTAACACTGGAAGGAGGTGCCGACGATCTTCTCAGCTGCTTTCACGATGCGCTGGAGGCTCTTGCGGCAGGATGCAGTGCATGCACTAAACCACACAGTGATGCAGCTGGTCAGGACACTTTCTATGGCACCCCTGTAGAAGATGCACATGATGGAGGTTGAAGCTCCAGCCCTTTTCAGCTTGCGGAGAAAGAGGCGCTAGTGAGCGCACACTCTGGGGCTGTGATTAATCAGATTCATCACTAGGGGCCAAGATGGTGTAGAGGCAGGGGAACCGACTTGGGACCCGAAGGACCCAGGTTCGAACCCCAGTCACGGCATACCTTGTGGTGTCTATGGGCGGCACACCTCATCCCCAATTGCCCCCCGGGCGCCTTCAATAACTGCCCACTGCCCCACCTGGTGGTGGTTGGGTTAAATGCAGAGACTAATTTCATCTTGTATGGAAACATACACAGATGATAAATGTGACATTATTATTATTATTATGCTTAATTTTGTAAGCTTGAAATGTAGATATGCAGGTTTTGTCTTGATCAGCGGCCCCCACTGGCCCCCCATCTGCTCACGTCTCTGGTCCTTCATGACATGCACGTTTTTGGTCACACCTGCCAATTTCCTCCACCTCCTGACTCCTCCATCCAGCAGTTAAAAAGACACCAAGCACTAATATCATAAAAACATTACGTCGAACAGCAGCACGAACATGAGTCTGTGTGAGCAGATGAGCACGAATAAACACAGCAACATGAAACAGATTCACAGTGATTATCCTGGTTAGATATTCATGAGTCCAACAGCCTCAGGGTAGAAGCTGTTCCTCAGTCTAGTGGTTCTACACTTAATGCTCCTTAACCTCCTTCCTCTTCAACATATTGTAACTTTTCATATGGTTTAGAAATTGTTTAGACTTTTCTACCTCTGTTCGGTTTATGTTATCTACCTGTATATCATCTGTAAACTTTAAAAAAAAAAAGTGTTCTGTAGAATAGATAACAACAGAAATGTAGCAATAAGTGGTGTCCATTGACATTTTACGTCTTTCTTGAGTTCAAGGCGGCAGCTCAAAGACCGTTACCTCAACCTCCTGTTGAGTGTGTGTCTGTGGAAGGGAGGAAGAAGAGCAAGAGAAAAACTGCAGAGGCTTCAGCGTCTACGTCCGTCAGTTTGTCTGAGGATGGATTTTTACCGTTCCCACAGGTGAGCACGATGCACAGGTGAGTGACTCTTCGAATGAAAAACTGCCCCAGACAGATTTTACTGAGCAAATAGTCAACATCTCTGGATTAATAAAAAGACGTTTAGTGAATACAGTATTTCTAATTAATTGTTTGAAAACAAAGATTAGAACGTTGTTAAGGGTTGAGACAA
>JBBPBX010099772.1:0-12475 GCA_038048925.1 Garcialebias charrua | reverse complement strand
ACGATATCCATCAAGCTGAATTTACACATACTTCTAAAAAAAATTAGAATATTGTGAAAAAGTTCAATATTTTTTGTCAGTGTTTTCAGAAAGTGAAACTTATATTACACAGATTCATTACACAGAGTGAAATACTGAGTGGAGGGGCCCAGAATCCACATTGCTTGAAGTCCAGAGTGGAGTTTCCACAGTTAGATGATTTGAGGCCATGTCTGCTGGTGTTGGTCCACTGTGTTTTCAAAGTCCACAGTCAAAGCAGCATCTAGCAGGACATTTTAGAGACTTCATGCTTCCTTCTGCTCAGGAGCTTTATGGAAATGCTGGTTTAATTTCCCAGTAGGACTTGGCTTCCGCCCATACTGACAAAGGTAACAAAAGCTGGTTGTAATATTCTAATTTTCTGAGACACTATTTGTTACTTTTAAGCCATAATCATCCAAATTACAATAAAGGCTTGAAATATTTCACTCTGTAATGAATCTTTCTGAAATGATTGGCAAAAGAAATTAAACTTTTTCACATTATTCTAAATTCTTAAGATGTACCTCTGTTATAACAAGACTGACTTTAGTAATGTTGAAACACTTTAATGTGATGCTAAAGCTTTCCTATGGTGTGTTCCATGTTAAATTAGCATCTATGCTAACTGATGCGCAGCAGCCTGTGATTAATAGTTTATGTTTTACAAAATTTATTGCGCTTTCATTATGAAGCATAAAAATATAAAAACCCTTCATTATTGACGCGAATTCCAACTTGTAAAATTATGTTCAATCAATCAAATCAGATCTATAGATGATCAACTTAATCAAAATGCATAGTTAATTGTTTTACAGTCACACAGCAGATCTTTTAATTGTAATCAAATCATGAGGGGAAAAAAAACAAAAAAAATGCCAGACAAAGAGTGAACTTTTCCTCATTTCATTTTATAACCCCTTCACTGTGCTGCTGTTAAATAACTCAAGAACTTCCCGACTCCAACATTCAGCAGCTCGTATCAACAACCGGCGATCGATAGGCTGCAGAAGATCTAAAACCTCGTGCTCGACCCATCGGTGCCCGCTGTCTAAATGGATTATCTTGCCGCTGGCTTTTGTTTGGTATCGATCAAACCAAAGGGAATAATTGATGGGCAGCACGAGCGCTGGGCGGATCAGCGGCCGTCGTATTTCACTCTGATGCAACGAGGTCAGAAGGGACGGGCGCTGACCCCCGGCTGCCCGGCTTGTTGTGCGTTTAAAGGGTGTTAATGTGACACAAACGCCGAGAGGAAACCCTGCAGCAGCACCAGCCTGAAACCGAGCTCCCCTCCAGCTGACAGAACGGAGGCACGTGACCGAGTTTCAAGTTCCTGGAACAAAAGCGGCGGCGTCTCTGACTTCATTAGCACCCAGCCTCCGCCGTGCCACCAGCGGCTGACCCTCGAGACAACAATTACAGCCCAATTAGGGAGATGAGCCGTGCTTAAGCACCGGCTTAACGTTTAATCAGCCGGTTCGACGAGAGCCGCGACTCATGGGCCGGAGCAGCCAATCAACCCCTCAGGATTTAAACTATAAATAAGTTTTTAAAATCAGTGTTTGACTTCAGGGCACGTCAACAGACAGTTTTAATTTCTTTCCAAAAAAGTGTGATGCGAGTCCCGATGAACTGGATTTTGTTTTGTGCTGCTTAAAGTGTCATAAATGATGTGACGATAATCCAAATATTTAATCCAGAGTAAGAAGTGAAAACTGATCTGTGGATGAGCCTGGATACACATTAATATATATTATGCTGCGTTTATACGGTTCAAATATATAAACAGTGCTTCATGTACATTTTCTTTAAAAATCCACCTTTTTCAGCTTTTAAAGACAATTTAAGTTTTATTTATGCCAAACTACAAACATTTACAGTAAAAATTTATTGTTTTTTTTAATATTGTAAATATTTAATGTGTCCACAGACTTTCAACTAAGCTAGAAATTGGAATAAAAAAAGATTTTACATGCCGTTGATTACCAGTACAAGTCTAAGAATGACAAAGGAAGCAGGTATGATCAGAACATCCTAAACATCAGAAATCTACCAAGAAAAGTGTGAAGGCTGCGTCGGATTATGTTGTAAAACAAAGATCACAAATTGTTTTTCTACTCTTAATTTCCTTTTCTCAGACTTTTCAGACCGGAAGATTATTTTTTCCTGAACTTTTTAAGATTGTGTAGAAACACTTAGAAAACATCCAGCTACCAGTCAAGTGTCAAACTAAGGCCCGCAGGCCAAAAATGGCCCTTGATAACACCTTGTCTGGCCCCCAAGATGATATTTTAAAAGTTAAATATTTTATTTCTTCTCATTTTATATATATTTATAAAAAAACTGAACACAATTTATTTAGTGCATGACAGTTGGCCAACTTTGAAGCCAAGAAAAAGTACTTTGATGGATAAAAGTTTTGAAGAACATACTGTACAAGAAAGAAAATATGTCAAGTATTTGACTGGAGTTACAGTTAGGCCTGTCACAATAACAAATTTTGCTGGGCGATTAATTGTCTCAGAAATTATTATGATAAACAATAATATTGTTTGAAATTTGTCTATTAATAATAATAATAATAATAAATTCAATTTATACCGCACTTTTCATTAATAAAAATCTCAAAGTGCTATTAGTACTATTAGTACTAGTACTATTAGTAATTATTGTCAAATTTAAGAAGAATTGTTGGTTAATGTTGGTTAATTTGATTTGAGTGTAGTACCTTTTTTGACCATTGGAAGGCAGTACAGTATAAGACAATTTGAACTGAAGGATGGATAGTGAGGGAGCGAGCAACATATCTCTAAGAAAAATGGGAGGGAGGCCCTTTGATGTGACATGGGATATCTCTCCGGTTCTCAAAATGACGGACGCTCAGTGTGGTTTGAGCTCTTTAGCATAGCATTTTTCACACAAAGCTTTTAATAAAATAAAAAATAACATCAGTAAACAAGTTCTCAGCTTCTTTTTGCAGAGAAAAACAACTTTTTACAAAAGGCACAGGTTTTAACTGAATTTTGGAGCTTCGACCCCCGAGGTCGGCCTGTTAGCTTAGCTCGTAGCTTAGCTTCTCAACTTAGCCACTTTTAATGATCCAAAAAGGCAATTTTGTGTGTGTGTATACAGTATATATATATATATATATATATAGATTTATAGATATATATATATAGATATATATATATATATATATACACTGTATATAAATACTAAAATAACTATAGCAGTGTTTCCCCTACCATTATACAAGAGGGGCGCCCCGTCCCGTCAACAGAACCGAGCGTCCTGCCTAGCAAACTGAACCGTGCACCTCCCACCCATCGGCACTGATGTAGAGCTAAGCTAGCAGGGCGCAATACCAGGCACGCTAGCTAAAAAGCTCAGTGCAGCGCTCACGCTGCCTCTTTCCTCATGCTGAACCCTCACACTGACCCACCCCCACCACCCCATGCTCGAAAATTGTCATACAAACAGAGTGCAGCTCAGATGTGTCCCCACCACCCCCACCCCTGCCAAGACAAGTTGGGGAGTGGTGGCGCAGAGGTTAGAGAAGATTTTTATATTTTTATTTACCCTTTATTTATCCAGGTAGTCTCATTGAGCCACGGGAACTCATTTTCAAGAGAGACCTGTTTAGGGAGCAGATGGTGGGGGTTAAGGGCCTTGCTCAGGGGCCCAGAGTGGGGCAAATGAGGGTGGAGGTAGGTGTGGGTGTTGGTACCGGGGCTTGAACCGGCGATCTTCTGATCACAGGCCCACCGTCTCTAACCTCTGTGCCACCACTCCTCCATCAAACATAAAAAATGTGGGTGGAAAAGGTGAAACACCCACACCTGCCTCCACCCTCATTTGCCCCACTCTGGGCCCCTGAGCAAGGTCCTTAACCCCCACCATCTACTCCCAAAAACAGGTAACAGGTCTCTCTTGAAAATGAGTTCTTGTGACTCAATAAGACTACCTGTATAAATAAAGGGGAAATGGGGGGAAACACTGTGTATAGCGTTCCTACTTGGCAGTTTTTCACCTATCGTGGGGGTGTGTGGAACGTAAACCCCGTGATAATCGAGGGACTAATGTATTTGAAATTGGCCTTTGGTTTGAAAAACGTTTTAAACTTTGGCCCCCTTTTGTAACCAAGTTTCACCCCCCCGATGTACCAAACGTAATCTGTGAAATACAGATTTTTATATTTTAAGAAATGAAAAAGGGAATAGAAGTACCAACTGTTTGATCAATTTCTTTAACTTAAAAGCTACAAATTTTTTTTAAATATATATACAGTATATATATATATATATATATATATATATATATATATTTATATATATATATTTNTATATATATATATATATATATATATTATATATATTTGTTTGTTTTGTACAGCGACTTATGGTATCAGTTGACTTGAGTTTTTTTTTTTTAAATGACCAAAAAAATGACGCAACTTGGCTTTATTATTTTCCAAATTCTGAGTAAGCATCTTCCAATGTCTAAATGTTTTAAGATACACGGAGCACATTTTATATGAATAAATTGAGTACATCAGGTGATTGTTTTTAGTTTGACGTGTTTGTGATGGCATCAGAAAATGGAAGCCGTCCTCTCCTGCAGCTCACAACCTCAGATAAACGGGACAGTTGTCAACAAGACGCTTTGTTTTCGTCTCTAACTCAGACACCTGACTATCAACGGCTCGGGTCTGAATTTTCTCCCCTCGAATCAAAAACAGTCTTTATCTGCTTTCGGCTGTGTTTATTTCGGCCTGTTTACGAGCGTGTGGGTGTGTTTGCCAGATAGCGATGCTCTCTAATTTACAGCTACTGGCTCCCAAGTTGCACTTTATCGCATTCTTTCTTTTGAGGTCGACTGCGGCTCCTCGTGAGGTGTCGCCCGAGCTGTGGCGGCGAGCAGCACCTCCCGCCCGTTTGGCCGAGGTTAAACCTTTAACACACCCCACTGCCTCTGAATAGTGGAGCAACCGGCCGCCTTAAAGCCCGATACTGTACTCGCTGCCTGACAGGGTCTTAGAAGGACTCAGCTGAATAAATAACAGGGATTCTGCCGGCTCGTGTTAATTATCGTTGGCTCCAGGGGGGGATGGGGGGGGGACTTCTTGAGAGAAAAACAGGTATGGTCATATGATGAAGAAGTCCACCTTTAAATTCTAGGAGTTAATGTACCAGTCGTATAGAAAACATGGTTGTGGACAAACTTTGGCCCACTTTTCTTTACAGAGTTGCTTTAGTCCGTTGAGGTTTGCTTCTCCACATATCTCTTAAGGTCCCAGCACAACACAGGGTCTGGACTTTGACTGGTCCGTTGCAACACCTTTATTTATTTATTTCATTTTAAGCCATTCTGTTGTAGATTAGCTGCTGTGTTTGGGATTATTGTTCTGTTTTCTTACCCGGTTTGGGCTAAACTTCAGCTGTTAAGACACATTTTAAACTACAATCCTTTGGTTTACAAAGGAGCTCATGGTTGACTCAATGACTGTGAGGCGTCCAAGTTCTACGGCTGCAAACAAGCCTAAATCAGCAGCCCTCCACTGCCGTGCATTATGGGTAAACATCTCCACTTTGGTCTCATTATGTTTAAAGGGCATTGTTCGAGGTTTTCTCCTCCAACCCTTCCAAACAAGCCACACCTTTTCAGTCTTCTTCTTACTGTTCTCTCGTGAACTTTAACCTTTAGCCTGCTAACTGAGGTCTGTACTGTCTGAGCGGGAGCTCTTGGTTTTTCCTCCGAGCATTGCACAGTCTGACCTTGGGGTGAATTTACTGCAACATCCACTCCTGGGAAGATTTACAGCCATCTTAAAGCTGGGGTATGTAAGATTGTAATGTAGTCTGTAACTTTTCAAACAATATATATTTTAACATATTTCTTCACTCTGTCACTAGATTGATGTTAGAGAGGTAATCTCTGAAAAAACTAAAAAAAAATATTGTCCCCTTGCTTCTCCAGGTGGTAAATAAGCATTTCTAAAAAGAAAAAGTGACCCGCCATTTTCCAGCCAATAAAAACAAAGTTTGTAACCAGCCAATAAAAACCGAGCTTGAATTTGAATCAGCCAATAAAAACAGAGCTTGAATTCAAATTTCAACAGACCACAAGGGGGCAGAGCCATATATGGCTCTGAGGGGGAGGGATCAGAATGCTTTGCTTGTTGAAATTTTTTCTAAGTGCTGCTGTTCTACAGAAACTGCAGACTGAACCTGAATCCATCTATAAACTGGACTCCAAATTGACCTTTAACCCTTTTCTTATTGATGGAAAGAAACAGTTGCTTCTCAAAGGTCACTGTCAGTGTCTTTCCGCCTTGGCATTGTGTTAACGCACATAGGCTTCCGAGCAGCAAACTGTAGTGATTCTTTTTAAGGTGATACGAACAACTCCACAGGTATCAGATTAAGGGGAGTGCTACGAGCCACGAGCGCAGACAGTTTTCTTGCAACCCGTACGAGGAGCCAGAAATCTGGAAAAACACCCGCAACATCTCCCCACTTAGGAGAGAAACTCCCAGAACAAGCGAGGTGAGTTTGTACGGCCTCGTTTTTGTTCCGCCAACAGAACAACATGAACGAGATGCAGCACATACCACAAGAAACGGCGTGGCAGTTTACACAGCAACCGGCCGCACCCCCACACACGTTTCTGACAGCGACGGCTGATTTACACAAGGCAGGCAACAAAAGATGGAGACAAGAAGCCGTCAGAGCGAAGCTGCACCCCCAGACCTGTCATTTTCAAAGACAGCACATGACAGCTGATGCACAACAATGTGCAAAAGTTTTTGAGCCAGTGAGGACAGAAAACCGCTGCGAGGCAGAGCTGCACAATGTTGAGATCAAGACGATAAACACACATCTGTATCACTTCCCTCTTTCTCTTCCATCATCAGGACACTTCCAGCTCTGTGTTTAAAGCTGGGGTATGTAAGATTGTAATGTAGTCTGTAACTTTTCAAACAATATATATTTTAACATATTTCTTCACTCTGTCACTAGATTGATGTTAGAGAGGTAATCTCTGAAAAAACTAAAAAAAAATATTGTCCCCTTGCTTCTCCAGGTGGTAAATAAGCATTTCTAAAAAGAAAAAGTGACCCGCCATTTTCCAGCCAATAAAAACAAAGTTTGTAACCAGCCAATAAAAACCGAGCTTGAATTTGAATCAGCCAATAAAAACAGAGCTTGAATTCAAATTTCAACAGACCACAAGGGGGCAGAGCCATATATGGCTCTGAGGGGGAGGGATCAGAATGCTTTGCTTGTTGAAATTTTTTCTAAGTGCTGCTGTTCTACAGAAACTGCAGACTGAACCTTTAAGCTTCTCAAGCACTAAAATCTAAGCTGGGTGTGGACTTTTAGAGCCGCAAGTGTCCATCTGATTGATAAATATATAGCTAGTATGCTCCTTTTTAATGTAATTTATGGCAATACCTGAGTTAAAGGAACAGAAACCTAAATCTAAAGAGCATTGGCGTAAACAACCATTGCTCGTCTTTAAAACAGCATCAGATCCCACTTCTGACACCATGTAACGTTGTCGCAGTCACTCAAGTACCAGACGTTTTGCTCTTGCCAATGATTTATTCAGGAACAATAATTACAGGTCAGCTAACTCCGAGTCACTGTTCGGCCGTGACCCACGCCAGAGCTCCTCAGCCTCACACAACAGGTACCTCTCACCAACTCATCCAGACAGAGAAGCTAAACCACACCCTATACTCATTTGTCATTTCCCAACAACTCCTGCGCACTAGCAGAACGTGTCATACGTAAGAATCTTGTGCATGTGCATACAGTCTTTTTACAAATATGTGTATTCTGCCTCATTTTTATTTTTCCATGTCTTTTTTTTTTTGTATAATTAGAACATGATACTGGAGGCCTCAAATTTCCCCCTGGGATTAATAAAGAATCTTCTTTCTTTCTAAAGTATCATCTACCTATCAATCTATCCATCCATCCATCTAATCAACTCTTCCACTCCAAGTCTCCACTAACCATCCACCTATCCATCTATCTATCCATCCATCTATCAATCTATCCATCTATTCATCCATCTAATCAACTCTTCCAGCTCCAAGTCTCCACTTCCTATCCATCTACCGACCTATCCATCCATCTATCCATCTATCTAATCAACTCTTCCAACTCCAAGTCTCAACTATCTATCCATCTACCTATCCATCTATTCCTCTATCTATCCATCTATGTATCTTTCAAATCTTCCAGATCCAAGTCTTGTATTTTCAGGTTCTGGTCGTCACCTTCTTACGTGGAAACAGAGTCAAACTGGAAGAAGAAGCTGCTGGTTTAACTGGCCGAGGAACAATCAAACTTCTGTTGAGACGATGGAAGACAGCTCAACGTCTCAGGTTGAATACTGAGCAGGAACAAGACCCGAGCTGGTTCAGCTCCATCAAGTCTGTTCTGGGTTTAAGGTTCTTAAAGAACCACAAAGAAACAGCGTGGACTTAACGGTCCAATCAGGAAATGTACCGAAGGACTCGTCATGGTTACTTCCTCCATAAACCACACGTTCAGCAGAATCATCAGCTCAGAACTGAAGGAGGCTCGTTAGAGCCACTTCAATGATCTGATGTTGGTCAACCTCTAGACCCAGGTACACCCATCTGCTGTCCCGACATGTCTGATCAGAACTGAACCCACAAAGAAAAACCTCCAACGTAAACAGCGATGGATGGATGGATGGATGTCACTGCAACTCTGAGTCACCTGTTCCACAAGACAAAAGCGTGTCTGTAGACCTCCATGAAAACTTCTGGAGGTTCCTGCACGTTCATTTCTGCACACAGAGCTGGAGATCTGGACTAACAGTCTCTTCATTGGAGAGAAACACCTGCAGAGGACTGTCCATCTGAGAGGATCCAGATGTGTTCTGCAGCAGGACCACACATCCACCTAGCGTCACCGAGGACTGTCCTCTAGAAGAAGCTGGACCTGATCTCAACATCCTGAAGAGGAACCGCATGATGAGACGGAACATCTGAGGTTGGTTCAATGAGCCTGGAGGGAAACCACCAGCCGAGCCGCTCCAAGAACGTCTCACTTTGCAGTATTCTTGAAGCGTGTCTGAAACCTTTGCTCCTCTGACGTCTGTGCCGACCGTCTGCAGGATAAAAACTGCGAATTTTGGTGAATCTCATGTTGACCGCAAACAGCTTAGGTTTGGATTATTTGCACTTTGGACGATATTTTAGGCTGGAAATAAATAAAACATTTTTACTTTTCCATTCTGTGGCAATCATTACGGAGGACTGGTTTGTACTGTACACACAAACATGCACAGAGGGCTGACTGTTAAAACACCAACTCGAAACCTTCTGGGTCACAGCAGCTTCTCAGAACTTTTCAGAATGCCTCGTCTGATCCAAAAAGTGGAGCGCCGGCTTTCATCGGGCTCGTTATCTCGCCTCAGGTACTTTATGCAACAGAGCAGCGGGTCAGCAGCACCTTGAACTCGTATGTTCGATTGCCAGGATTGCGTCATGTGTCCTTTATGGTCTGTCTGGTCCGCGGCGGCGGGTGAGGAACAGGTGACTGAGAGTTGCAGCGACAGCTGTGTTTACACACAGAAATATCTACAGGGATGAATTTTCCACTCGTTTTTTTCAGGACAACTTGTTCAATGGGACACAAATCAACTGCAAGGGCCTAAAACTGAGCCCTGCGGGACTACACAAAAGAAGAGCAGAGGAGGACATGTGGTCACCAAGGCAGACAAGGCAAGTACACTCAGCTAAGTAGGACCAAACCAGTCCAGTGCTGTACTGCTGATCCCCCCCACCCCCCACCCCCACCCCATTGTTTCAAACGACAAAATGCTATGGTCAAAGCAGGAGGGCAACACAGTCACCAGAGTCAGTTGCTAACAATATACAGGTGGTCCCCGACTTACGAGCGAGTTCCGTTACTACGGCCATCTCGTAAAACGAAAATCTCGTAAATCGGGGACTACCTGTATATACCGCACGAGCCGCCACTGATACATGTACATTTACGGTAATGAACAGTTACCAAGTTACCAAGCACTTCGCCTATCCTAACACAGCTACATACTGTAATTTTAATAAAGCATAGATTAAAAAATAAAAAAATAATTTCTTACTTTGAGCTGCAGCTTGTCTCGTCTGTTTGCATGTTAGCTCTTGCACGTCTGAGCTCTGCAGCTTCCTGTAGCACCATGCAGTCCAAACTGTTTACAGGAAGGACTGTTAGTATGTTAACTCCATCCATTTGGAGCCAGAAAAGGAGTTTAATAACTTACTGAAAGCCGTTTATCTGCGGTGTTCGTCCATCCAAAGAAGCTGCGCGCATTAGCTATTAGCTCCGCGTTAGCTGCCCTCGTTAGCATGTTAGCCCATCCAAAAAAGGCTGTCGGCGCTCGCTGTTTCTCCACGTTAGCTCAGTGTCCCCCGACATCTTAGGC
This sequence comes from Garcialebias charrua, assembly GCA_038048925.1. Taxonomy (NCBI): domain Eukaryota; kingdom Metazoa; phylum Chordata; class Actinopteri; order Cyprinodontiformes; family Rivulidae; genus Garcialebias; species Garcialebias charrua. The sequence goes on along the minus strand of JBBPBX010099772.1, from coordinate 1,984 downwards.
TGCCAGGCGGACATCGAGGCGAGCTCCCGGACGCAGATGGCCTCTCTGCTGCCTGTCGGCTCGATGTCCCCCGATGAGGCGTTAGCATCCAACCGTGCATCCTACAGCAATGCTTGTTAGAATGTTAGCTCGTTGCTACTCCAGTCCGACTCGCTGTCTGCTGTTTCACATGGTCAATAGTGTCGTTTTGCTTCGCCCGTCCGTTCATCCACAAAACCACCGTTCAGCTCCAGATCATGTATCCGAGCGCAGGAACCTCTAAACGGACAAAGCCGGCTGTCGGCTGGAGCTACGAGGCTGGAGCTATCTGACTAAGATTAAACTTGTGGGCACTGCCGAAAACTGACTGGCTGCCGAAAACTGGTGGAAACTGTGGGAAACTGCCGCAAAACTTTGTAAATCGGCTTAAAATTAAAGAATATGTAATTATAATAATAATACTTTATTTATAAAGCCATTTAAAACAACCACAGCTGCAACAAAGTGCTATACACATGAAATTAAGAACATTTAAACACAAAAAAAACTTCTTTTTTTTCATATTTTTATTAAATATGATAGCTCGTAATTTCGGAACCTCGTAAGTCGATGTGCTCGTAAATCGGGGACCACCTGTATCATTAAAAACTTTTAAAAGGGCAGATTCTGCACTGTGTAGAGATTTAATTTTTTTAATTAAAAATGTGTCACAGCAATCAAAACATAAAACATCCAAGGGGGTGAACACTTTCTAAAGGCACTGTCTCTCACCGAGCTTAATGGTGGCAACAAATAGTGAAACATTTGTAAGGTTGTTTTTTTTTCAGTGACTCAAAACAGCTAGTTTTACCTTGTGAGACTCATGGGTGTTTGCAATCTTTTGTTTTGAATTTGAACATACGTAATTGAAAACACGTTTGCAACAAATTTACCGGTACTCTGTTTGTCACAGAATCATATGAGCATCAGGAACTCTTCTCACTTTAGTTGTGAGTCAGAAACTGTGAGAACAGAGGGACGACTGCGAGGGTTTGACGACCTGATCATGAAACCAAATTGTGACAGTAAAAAAAGAGAATAAAATGTGGTCAAATTAAGACATAATTATTGTAGGATTCCTAGTTTTCTGCCATAACCACAATCATCCAGTCAACCACACCTGCACCTGATTTTATACCACCACTCCAGCACTACTTAAACCCCCTGACAGACGTTCAACCAACGGTGGAGCATCATGTTGGTCATTCAGCCTAAAACCTGAACCTTGAGAACTGTGACTAACCTTTTGATATGTTTTGCCTGTTCGTCCAAGCACTGCTCTCCCGTGTCTCCTCGACTTCCTCCTGGCTCCCGGTGACCTTGTCCGGACATCAACCTGAACACCAAGACTCAGCCTGAATCCAACTCTGGACTTCCCAAACCATCACCGTATGCTGAACGCACCTCTCTGGATTCCACCTTCCTCACCATTGGCAAACTAGGACCTCGTATCTCCCCCTGTCCAACGGTATACCTGCAGAACAATCTACATCTACAAACAATCATCTCCTAACCACATATTCTCATCTTGCTCCCTGTTTCCTCCCAAAGCCCAAACTCCTGTTCTAGCGCTAGAAATGAAATCACTTATTTTTGTATTCTCAGTCCATGTCTCTTCAGTCGGCCATCTTGGAGCCGTTAAACTTATAATCTATTTAGGACACTTTGTGACTTTTTTAACCGTTCCTCTTTCTTCCGCTATCTGCTAAACTTACAAAGGACATTAAAGGTTCAGTATGTAATTTCTGGAACACGCTGGAACTTAGGAAAATTTTGAACAGAGACACGTTTCTGGTCCCTCCCCCTCAGAGCCATATATGGCTCTGTTACCCTTGCTCTGCTGAAATTCAAATTCAAGCTCTGTTTTTATTGGCTGGTTACAAACTCTGTTTTTATTGGCTGGTTAACGGTGGGTCACTGTGGCTTTTTAGAAATGCTTTTAGAGAAGCAAGGGGACAATAGTTTT
>JBBPBX010099771.1:0-12475 GCA_038048925.1 Garcialebias charrua | reverse complement strand
CCAAAGGACCAGACTTAGCTTTTTTAGATTTTTCTACCTGGATTATTGAGCATGCATCAGGGTAGTATAAACATACATTTATTATGGCTTAACATATACCGTAAACATCAAAATTATGCTTCACACTTTGAATAACATACTTTTACATTCTAAAATCAGTGTTTCCCCTAGTTAACTTGCCATGGCGGGGTGCTCATCTCATCCATAATTTTTATTGATGGGGAGGGACGGAGACATGTCTGAGCGAAGCTTGTACCAACAATTTTTGGGCAGGGGCGGGGACATTCAGCATGAGGGAAGAGGTATCTTTAGCTTTTTAGCTAGATAGCCTGTATTTCGTGCTGCTAGCTTAGTGCTATGTCAGTGCCGGGTGGGGGGTGGTGGGCAAGTTCAGTTTGGTAGGCGGGGTGCTCAGTTCTGTTGACGGGGTGGGGCACCCCGCCTGTTTAATGGTAGGGGAAACACTGAAAATAATAAAAATACATTTTGCATATGTAAAATTAATTCAACTTTTTTTATACAAATTAATCCCATTAAGCCTCTGGGACTCATTTATCAGACAGACCTGAATTTTAAACGAAGAGTGATGACAACAGTGGACAATGACAACAACAGACAATCATAAAGGATGCGTACAAATTAAATAAATAAAAAATTATAAATGAAAAAATTATATAGACTGTGAGTTTTGCAAAACTTGTCATAAGAATATTTTATTAGTGTTAATTTTAACCCACCAAGAATATGCTGGTGAAGATTCTCAGTCATCCAGGACATGATCAATTCAAAAAACATTTAATAGAAAAATTACTGGACTTTATTTGTAACAGAAGACGGTTAACAGAAGGAAGGTTAACTGTAACAGAAGGTTTATTTGAAGAGCGAAACATCTTCTGTTACAAATAAAGTCCAGTCATTTTTCTATTGAATGTTTTTTGAACCCACCAAGAATATTTAAATACACTGAACCATGTGTTCAGCTTTAATGGCTGTACGCCTAAGATTTACAGAGGGAAACATCTTGAGAATAAGTTTAGTATTCAGCGAGCTATGACTGATTAAACGTGCAGATACTTCATTGCACCTGTCAAACAGGTTACACCGAGTAAAGCAGGTGACCGGGCAATGCGGGATCTAGCTTTTATATGATATCTGTGGTGCCAACTGCACTGAACATAACATCCACCTGGACGCAACATCCGTGGAAGGGGAGCGTGAAGGGACAAACTACCTACCACTTGTATTTTACTTTCACTCGGACAGAAAAACATGCCCAAAAAGCAACTAAACGTTCAAAATAAGCCCAAAACCTCACAAAATGTGTGAGCGACTGTAGAAAAACAAGCCCTAAGTCGCTTATAATAAGCGGACTTGGCAAGTATTTTCTGGTGTATAGGTCGCACCTGTGTATAGGTCGCATTGTCCAATTATCACCAATAGATTGGAAAAATCCCTAGATAGGTCGCACTGGTGTATAGGTCGCACCTACGTTTAGCTCTGCTGCAAATGTCTGCCACAGGAGCGCACAGCAAGGCTTTTAAGAAGATTAACACTTAAAAACAATTATTTGTTTGATAAAAATTATAGCAAATATATGTCTGAGCTGAACTTTTCCTTAATAAATGAACGTAATTGTGAAATGAGCTGGATTTAAAAATTTGTTTCACCGAAAGCGATAAGCCATATATAGTTCGCACTGGTGTATAGGTCGCAGGCCTTGAAAAAACCATTAAAAGGTGCGACCTATACACAGGAAAATACGGTACTTCTTGTGCTAAAAGCCTCTGCCCACCTCCTGCAGGAAGTAAGGAAGGAGGGAGCCGCTAAGGGGTCGGGTGAGAAGGAGGGGGCGAGTGGGAGAAAGACGGCAGCAGGTGGATTTTCAAGTATAAAACTACAGTTCCGGTATATCGTTTATATTGAGATAGTCTCAACTTATATCTACAAAAAAATGATCTCGATGTTTTAAAAATATCGTTATATCACCCAGCCCTAATGTGTATACAAGAAAGAAAAAAAACACAATGAGCGCAAATACATCAAATGATGAAGAAAAATATAGAATTTTAAATAAAGATATCCTGATGCATGCTCAATAATCCAGGTAGAAACATCTAAAATGTGAATTCTGGTCCTCTGGACATTCAAAAAACAAAACAAAATGTAGAAAAAAAAGATGGTTTTAGCCTTTTTTAACCCAAAGGTTGGCTCCGATGGTGGGGGAGGATGCCGGTCAGACCTGGCAGACCCAAACGTATTGTGAGGGTCTGCTGGGAACGTCTGGCAGAGTCTCCCGTAAGACGGAGCTTTAACTCCCACCTCCGGGAGAGCTTTGAACACGTTCCAAGGGAGGCGGGGGACATGGAGTCCGAGTGGGCCGTGTTCCGCGCCTCTATTGTCGAGGCAGCTTATCGGAGCTGTGGCCGCAAGGTTGTTGGTGCCTGTCGTGGTGGCAACCCTCGAACCCGGTGGTGGACACCGGCAGTGAGGGATGCTGTCAGGCTGAAGAAGGAGTCCTATTGGGCCTTTTTGGCTTGTGGGACCCCGGAAGCAGCTGATAGGTACCGGCAGTCCAAGCGGCATGCGGCTCGGGTGGTTGCTGAGGCAAAAACTCGGGCGTGGGAGGAGTTCGGAGAGGCCATGGAGAATGACTTCCGTACGGCTTCGAGGCGATTCTGGTCCACCATCCGGCGTCTCAGGGGGGGAAAGAGGTACGAGACCAACACCATTTATGGTGGAGGTGGCGTGCTGCTGACCTCAACTCGGGATGTTGTGAGTCGGTGGGCGGAATACTTCGAAGACCTCCTCAATCCTACTGGCACGTCTTCCACTGAGGAAGCAGAGCCTGGGGACTTTGGGTCGGGTTCTCCGATCTCTGGTGCTGAGGTCGCCGAGGTGGTTAAAAAGCTCCGCGGTGGCAAGGCTCCGGGGGTGGATGAGATTCGCCCGGAGTTCCTTAGGGCTCTGGATGTTGTAGGGTTGTGTTGGCTTACGCGACTCTGCAATATCGCGTGGACATCGGGGGCAGTTCCCTTGGATTGGCAGACTGGGGTGGTGGTTCCCCTATTTAAAAAGGGGGACCGTAGGGTGTGTTCCAACTATAGGGGGATCACACTCTTAAGCCTCCCTGGTAAGGTCTATTCAGGGGTTCTGGAGAGGAGGGTCCGTCGGATAGTCGAACCTCGGATTCAGGAGGAGCAGTGTGGTTTTCGTCCTGGTCGTGGAACACTGGACCAGCTCTACACCCTCAGCAGGGTCCTGGAGGGTGCGTGGGAGTTTGCCCAACCAGTTTACATGTGCTTTGTGGACTTGGAGAAGGCATTCGACCGCGTCCCTCGGGGGGTTCTGTGGGGGGTACTCCGGGAGTATGGGGTACCAGGCCCTTTGATAAGGGCTGTTAGGTCCCTGTACGACCGGTGTCAGAGCTTGGTCCGCATTGCCGGCAGTAAGTCAGGCTCGTTTCCGGTGAGAGTTGGACTCCGCCAAGGTTGCCCTTTGTCACCGATTCTGTTCATAACTTTTATGGACAGAATTTCTAGGCGCAGCCAAGGTGTTGAGAGGATCCGTTTTGGTGACCTTAGAATCGCTTCTCTGTTTTTTGCAGATGATGTGGTCCTACTGGCTTCATCAGTTCGTGATTTACAACTTTCACTGGAGCGGTTTGCAGCCGAGTGTGATGCGGCCGGGATGAGGATCAGTTCCTCCAAATCCGAGGCCATGGTCTTGAGCCGGAAAAGGGTAGCATGCCCTCTCCGGGTCGGGGAGGAGGTCCTGCCCCAAGTGGAGGAGTTTAAGTATCTCGGGATCTTGTTCACGAATGAGGGAAAACTGGAGCGTGAGATCGATAGGCGGATAGGTGCAGCGTCCGCAGTGAAGCGGGCGCTGTACCGGTCTGTCGTGGTGAAGAGAGAGCTGAGTCAAAAGGCAAAGCTCTCAATTTACCGATCGATCTACGTTCCCACCCTCATCTATGGTCATGAGCTTTGGGTTATGACCGAAAGAACAAGATCTCGGATACAAGCGGCTGAAATGAGTTTTCTCCGCAGGGTGGCTGGACTCTCCCTTAGAGATAGGGTGAGAAGCTCAGTCATCCGGGAGGGACTCGGAGTAGAGCCGCTGCTTCTCCACATCGAGAGGAGCCAGTTGAGGTGGCTCGGGCATCTGGTTAGGATGCCTCCTGGACGCCTCCCTGGTGAGGTGTTCCGGGCATGTCCCACCGGGAGGAGACCCAGAGGAAGACCCAGGACACGCTGGAGGGACTATGTTTCTCGGCTGGCCTGGGAACGCCTTGGGATTCCCCCAGAGGAGCTGCTCCAAGTGGCTGGGGAGAGGGAAGTCTGGGCCTCCCTACTTAGGCTGCTACCCCCGCGACCCGACCCCGGATAAGCGGAAGAAGATGGATGGATGGTTTTTGAGGTATTTGTCCAAGATGCTTAGACTTCTCCACTTGGTCTCGTGCAAGGCGGCCACATTTTTCCTCCTCCTGCTTTTTTTGCTCTCTGACTGTGTATCGGAGCTCCTACTGTATTTTACACATCTTCCAAAACTATAACTACTGTCATGGATCTGGCCAGCTGGACTTTCAATGCAACTGATAAAATAGTTTCCACAAAGCAACAGTGTCCTGGTGGAGAGCCTTCATGCCCAACTGAGACACACTCGGCAGGGTACGTCATGGATCCATGGGGAGTTGGGGAGATTATGTGTCTTTCCGTATCGTCTCAGGAGAACACCGAAGACGTTTATATACAAACCGGATTCCAAAAAAGTTGGGACACTAACCAAATTGTGAATAAAAACTGAATGCAATGAGTGGAGGTGCCAACATCTAATATTTTATTCAGAATAGAACACAAATCACAGATCAAAAGTTTAAACTGAGAGAATGTATCATTTTAAGGGAAAAATATGTTGTTTCAAAATTTCATGGCGTCAACAAATCCCAAAAAAGTTGGGACAAGTCCATTTTTACCACTGTGTGGCATCCCCCCTTCTTCTTACAACACTCAACAGACGTCTGGGGACAGAGGAGACCAGTTTCTCAAGTTTAGAAATAGGAATGCTCTCCCATTCATGTCTAATACAGGCCTCTAACTGTTCAATCGTCTTGGGCCTTCTTTGTTGCACCTTCCTCTTTATGATGCGCCAAATGTTCTCTATAGGTGAAAGATCTGGACTGCAGGCTGGACATTTCAGTACCCGGATCCTTCTCCTACGTAGCCATGATGTTGTGATTGCTGCAGAATGTGGTCTGGCATTATCTTGTTGAAAAATGCAGGGTCTTCCCTGAAAGAGATGACGTCTAGATGGAGCATATGTTGTTCTAGAACCTGAACATAGTTCTCTGCATTAATGGTGCCTTTCCAGACATGCAAGCTGCCCATGCCACAAGCGCTCATGCAACCCCATACCATCAGTGATGCAGGCTTCTGAACGGAGCGTTGATAACAACTTGGGCTATCCTTGTCCTCTCTGGTCCGGATGACATGGCGTCCCAGTGTTCCATAAAGAACTTCAAATCGTGACTCATCTGACACAGAACAGTCTTCCATTTTGCCACACTCCATTTTAAATGACCCCTGGCCCAGTGCAAACGTCTGAGCTTGTGGAGCTTGCTTAGAAATGGCTTCCTCTTTGCACTGTAGAGTTTCAGCTGGCAACGGCGGATGGCACGGTGGATTGTGTTCACTGACAATGCTTTCTGGAAGTATTCCTGAGCCCATTCTGTTATTTCCTTGACAGTGGCATTCCTGTTTGAGGTGCAGTGACGTTTAAGGGCCCGGAGATCACGAGCATCCAGTAGAGTTTTACGGCCTTGACCCTTACGCACAGCGATTGTTCCAGATTCTCTGAATCTTTTGATGATGTTATGCACGGTTGATGATGATAACTTAAAAGTCTTTGCTATTTTATGCTGGGTAACACCATTCTGGTATTGCTGCACTATCTTTCTGCGCAACAATGGTGGAATTAGGGGTGGGCGATATGGCTCAAAAATTATATCGTGATATTTCAGAGCATTATCACGATAACGATACATTTCGTGATATAACAAAAAAAAAATCAAATTTATTTATTTGACAAAATTAACTTAACATGTTGCTTTGCAGCATTATATAAAATTTTAAAAAACAACAAGGGGTAATTTTACTGAAATTACTTTATTAAGTAAATTATTCTATCTCCAAGTATAAAAATAACTTGTAACAAGTTGATCAGCTGACCCTGAAGCTTCTGGTGTTTCAGCTTCCTCTGTTCCTGCTGGAATTATGCATTTTTCTGATTCATATTTTTAACTGATCTATCTCTGATCACCTGCCTCTGTGTGAGACTGTGTGAGACAGCTGAACCGCGCGCGACAGTTTTGGAGCGAGGGAGAGAGCAGCCCGCACACACGCTGAGCAGCGCAGGGCGGGGGAGGGGGGGACAAGCCCTCTGTACCTGTGCAGTGAGAGACAGCTGAAACACGTAGTTTGTTCTAGCATTACACCAGTACACAGACAGGTGGAGGGAGGTGCGCAGCTCGGTTTGGTCTTTTGAAGCGCTCGGAAGTGAAGGGGGCGGGGCACCCCGACGTATTACGTCTTGAAATTAGCATATCATGATATAAGTTTTTTGCCCGGGCAAGCTTTTTTGCCCGGTAAAACCGGTAATGATATATGGCCCAGCCCTAGGTGGAATTGGTGATCCTCTTACCATCTTGGCCTCTGAGAGACACCGACACTCTGAGAAGCTCTTTTTATACCCAATCATATTGTCAATTGACCTAATAAGTGTTAACTGGTCTTCCAGCTGTTCGTTATATGCTCAATTTCTTTTTCCAGCCACTTATTGCTACTTGTCCCAACTTTTTTGGGATTTGTTGACACTGTGAAATTTTGAATCAACATATTTTTCCTTTAAAATGTTACATTTACTCAGATTAAACTTTTGATCTGTCATCTATGTTCTATTACGAATAAAATATTGACATTTGCCATCTCCACATCATTGCATTCAGTTTTTATTTACAATTTGTTTAGTGTCCCAACTTTTTTGGAATCCGGTTTGTAATTGGAACCATGATAACTAGGTTTCTGCTTTTTGGCATCAGCGGATTCATGTGTTATCGGCTATTAAAGAAGATGGCAGCAGCAGTTTCAGCCATGGCCAAACTGCAGAGTCAGTGTGAAGGTTTGATTCGTGCTTCAGGTACTCAAAATAAGCTGATTTATGAGCTAAACCGTAAGATGGAAGCAATTTGTGAGAATCACAGGCCACCTGCGGTTTCTGGGACTCTCCAGCTTGTTGGGGATGACCTTGGAGGAGGCTCATAAGCACGGACCAGTGGAATGCCCACAAATCTGGTTATTTTGGATTGAAAGTACCAGCAGGACTCAAGGCTGATGAGAAAAAACAGTCTGCCTGGGAAAAACAACTGTGGCGTATCTGAATCCGACTCCCCCGTTTGGCCTCGAAGAAAGCCAACATCAAATTTCTCCTGGGATGTGTGTAAACTATCTCAAATCTCAAGACCCCTCCCTGAGAACTTCTATGAAGGCTTATCAGAGCTGTACCGGCTGACCAACATCTTATCAGGACTATGGACTAACGTGCACTCAGCCCATCTTTCCAACGACTGTACGAACATAATCTCGCTGTACTTCAGTACAATGGTAATAAGAAAGCTTATTCTGATTCTGATTGCCTTGAATTTTATTGATAAAATGCAGGTTTTTATCAACTTATTTAAAAGTCGTTTTCTTTATAAGGATATTCAGGGCTGGATAGCATGTTCAAGGGCCACTTTTGGCCCTCGGGCCGTACATTATATTGCCCATGTCAGGAGTAGTGTCTGTTTGGTAATTAATGACTGAAGAGACGATAAATGCCTCTGAACTTTTTGTCAAAATAAAAACAAACCTCAGATGTCTGATGTCCTTTCTACATAAACACCATATTCAACAGTCTCAATAAAAAGCACAGAACTTACAGGTTTTGATTGATTTAACATCCTGACAAATAAAATACAGCAAATTATGTTTTCTGGGGCGTTTTTCAGCGGCGGGATCATCAGCTCACCTTTTACATTTGTTTTCGACTCCACGTGTCCATCCGACTGCACCGCCTCCGACTGCACCGCCTCCGAAGCAGCTTCTGCAGAACCGTCTCCAGTTTTTGCTTCGGCCTCCGGTTTCTGAGCAGTGGGGTCTGGACTCGGCATCGGGCTCGGTTGGACCTGTGGTGGCTCGTCGACTGGCGTTTCCGCAGTCGTCTGTTGCGTCTCAGGTGGTTGAGTTGACTCTTCCGGTTGGATGACATCGTCACCGGTTGGCGTCGGACTGATTGGCGGTTCGGTTGATAAAACCTGTGCAGCAGTCGTGTTTCCTCCTCCGTCCTCAGCAGAACATTTAACTTCCTCAGGCTCAGCCGCTGCAGTTTTCTTTTCCGTTTCAGCTTTGTTTTCTTTTGTCTCAGCATCAACTTTAATCTCCATTTGTAGCTTTTCTTCGGATTCTGTGATGACTCTCATCTTTTTAGCAGAGTCTTCAGGCTCTGTTGCAGGTTCTTCAACTTTTGGGTGCAAGTTATTGGCTTTGAAGGTCCCAGAATCTTCTGTCTGACTTTCTGGCACTGTAGATTCTGACGAGACCTTTGTGGTCTTTTCTTTAGCTCCGAAGCCTTTCAGAGTTTTTAAAGCTCGGGTCTTTGCACAAATGACAGTTCTGCTGCCTTTAACGGTTTCAGCATCAAACAAACTGGAATATTTTTCAAATGCGGTGGTTTCTTTCAGTCCAACTGCAGAACCATTATCTATCTTCTTAGTTGCTGGTTTTGTTTTTTTCAGGCCAACTGCAGAAACTTTGTTTATCTTTTTAGTTGTTGTTTTTGATTTCAAGTGACCAGAACCAGGACTCACTTCTGAACTTGTAGACTTCTTGGCTCCTAAGGGCTTTAAAACTTTTGCTCCTTTAACAGGTCTCACAGCTCGTTTTGCAGACGCGTTGCCTTTTTTCTGCTTGGAGACGACTTTCCCTTTAGAAGTCGACGCGCTTGCTTTTTTTGTGACTGTGCCCGCTGAGGTTGTCTTCTCTTTTTTTGGTAAAGATATCAGAGTTTTAATTGGAAGTAGAACCAAGTTATGAGCAGAATCTGTTTTATTGATCGCTGCGGATTTCCTGTGAACAAGACAATGTGGAGAAATTATGGAACAAGTTATTAATTTCATAGTTTTAACCTTTTTCTTCTAACAAAACCTTTTTAAATAAAAGGATTAACATTTACCACATAAATAATATTTGCAAAAATGAAACAAATCAATTGTTTTTATCAGCTGTTCTTATGTTTTTATCAGCTGTTCTTATGTTTTTATCAGCTGTTCTTGTGTTTTTATCAGCTGTTCTTAGTGTTTCATCAGCTGTTCTTACTGGTTTTATCAGCTGTTCTTATTGTTTATCAGCTGTTCTTGTTGTTTATCAGCTGTTCTTATTGTTTATCAGCTGTTCTCACTGTTTTTATCAGCTGTTCTTACAGTTTTCATCAGCTGTTCTTAGTGTTTCATCAGCTGTTCTTAGTGTTTCATCAGCTGGTCTTACTGTTTGTTATCAGCTGTTATTACTGTTTTTATCAGCTGTTCTTATTGTTTATCAGCTGATCCCACTGTTTTTATCAGCTGTTCTTGCTGTTTTTATCAGCTGTTCTTACTGTTTTTATCAGCTGTTCTTAGTATTTCATCAGCTGGTCTTACTGTTTGTTATCAGCTGTTCTTAGTGTTTCATCAGCTGGTCTTACTGTTTGTTATCAGCTGTTCTTACTGTTTTATCAGCTGTTCTTACTGTTTTTATCAGCTGTTCTTATTGTTTGTTATCAGCTGTTCTTATTGTTTGTTATCAGCTGTTCTTACTTGTTTTATCAGCTGTTCTTGTTTATCAGCTGTTACTGGTTTTATCAGCTGTTCTTAAGTGTTTCATCAGCTGGTCTTACTGTTTGTTATCAGATGTTCTTATTGTTTGTTATCAGCTGTTCTTACTGGTTTTATCAGCTGTTCTTACTGGTTTTATCAGCTGTTCTTACTGGTTTTATCAGCTGTTCTTACTGGTTTTATCAGCTGTTCTTACTGGTTTTATCAGCTGTTCTTCCCGTTTTTATCAGCTGTTCTTCCTGTTTTTATCAGCTGTTCTTCCTGTTTTTATCAGCTGTTCTTGTTTGTCATCAGCTGTTGTTACTGGTTTTATCAGCTGTTCTTACTGTTCTTATCAGCTGTTGTTACTGGTTTTATCAGCTGTTCTTAGTGTTTTTATCAGCTGTTCTTAGTGTTTTTATCAGCTGTTCTTGTTTGTCATCAGCTGTTGTTACTGGTTTTATCAGCTGTTCTTACCGTTTTTATCAGCTGTTCTTGTTTGTTATCAGTTGTTGTTACTGGTTTTATCAGCTGTTCTTACTGTTTTTATCAGCTGCTCTTACCGTTTTTATCAGCTGTTCTTACTGTTTTTATCAGCTGTTCTTACTGTTCTTATCAGCTGTTGTTACTGTTCTTATCAGCTGTTGTTACTGTTCTTATCAGCTGTTGTTACTGGTTTTATCAGCTGTTCTTACTGTTTTTATCAGCTGCTCTTATTGTTTTTATTAGCTGTTCTTATTGTTTGTTATCAGCTGTTCTTACTGTTCTTATCAGCTGTTCTTAGTGTTTCATCAGCTGTTCTTAATGTTTCATCAGCTGTTCTTACTGGTTTTATCAGCTGTTCTTATTGTTTATCAGCTGTTCTTATTGTTTATCAGCTGTTCTCACTATTTTTATCAGCTGTTCTTACAGTTTTCATCAGCTGTTCTTACAGTTTTCATCAGCTGTTCTTAGTTTTTCATCAGCTGGTCTTACTGTTTGTTATCAGCTGTTCTTACTGTTTTTATCAGCTGTTCTTAGTATTTCATCAGCTGGTCTTACTGTTTGTTATCAGCTGTTCTTAGTGTTTCATCAGCTGTTATGTTTTTATCAGCTGTTCTTAGTGTTTCATCAACTGTTCTTAGTGTTTCATCAGCTGGTCTTACTGTTTGTTATCAGCTGTTCTTAGTGTTTCATCAGCTGGTCTTACTGTTTGTTATCAGCTGTTCTTACTGTTTTATCAGCTGTTCTTACTGTTTTTATCAGCTGTTCTTATTGTTTGTTATCAGCTGTTCTTACTTGTTTTATCAGCTGTTCTTACTTGTTTTATCAGCTGTTCTTGTTTATCAGCTGTTACTGGTTTTATCAGCTGTTCTTAAGTGTTTCATCAGCTGGTCTTACTGTTTGTTATCAGATGTTCTTATTGTTTGTTATCAGCTGTTCTTACTGGTTTTATCAGCTGTTCTTACTGGTTTTATCAGCTGTTCTTACTGGTTTTATCAGCTGTTCTTACTGTTTTTATCAGCTGTTCTTACTGTTTTTATCAGCTGTTCTTACTGTTTATATCAGCTGTTCTTATTGTTTGTTATCAGCTGTTCTTACTTGTTTTATCAGCTGGTATTGTTTATCAGCTACTGGTTTTATCAGCTGTTCTTAAGTGTTTCATCAGCTGGTCTTACCGTTTGTTATCAGCTGTTCTTATTGTTTGTTATCAGCTGTTCTTACTGGTTTTATCAGCTGTTCTTACTGGTTTTATCAGCTGTTCTTATTGTTTGTTATCAGCTGCTCGTACTGGTTGTATCAGCTGTTCTTGTTTATCAGCTGTTATTGGTTTTATCAGCTATTCTTAAGTGTTTCATCAGCTGGTCTTACTGTTTGTTATCAGCTGTTCTTACTGTTTTATCAGCTGTTCTTATTGTTTGTTATCAGCTGTTCTTACTGGTTTTATCAGCTGTTCTTACTGGTTTTATCAGCTGTTCTTACTGGTTTTATCAGCTGTTCTTACTGGTTTTATCAGCTGTTCTTACTGGTTTTATCAGCTGTTCTTACTGGTTTTATCAGCTGTTCTTCCTGTTTTTATCAGCTGTTCTTCCTGTTTTTATCAGCTGTTCTTGTTTGTCATCAGCTGTTATTGGTTTTATCAGCTGTTCTTATTTTTTGTCATCAGCTGTTCTTACTGTTCTTATCAGCTGTTATTGTTTGTTATCAGCTGTTGTTACTGGTTTTATCAGCTGTTCTTAGTGTTTTAATCAGCTGTTCTTACCGTTTTTATCAGCTGTTCTTACTGTTTTTATCAGCTGTTCTTACTGTTTTTATCAGCTGTTGTTACTGTTTTTATCAGCTGTTGTTACTGTTCTTATCAGCTGTTGTTACTGTTCTTATCAGCTGTTCTTACTGTTTTTATCAGCTGCTCTTATTGTTTTTATTAGCTGTTCTTATTGTTTGTTATCAGCTGTTCTTATCAGCTGTTCTTACTGTGATTGTTTTATTTTAAGCCTGTATCTGTACCGGTATATCGGTACAGCACTTTGAGTTTTATCTGTGAAAGGTGCTCTATAAATAAAGTGTACTTACTTCATCCATTCATGCCATACTAATAGGTGTACATCAATGCTA
>JBBPBX010099770.1:0-12475 GCA_038048925.1 Garcialebias charrua | reverse complement strand
GATGAGTTGGAGTGTGCTTTAACACTTAAAATTGTTTTAATAAAAAGTTATTTACATTTATAAAATTGGCTGGCGACGCACCTCCCAGGGAATATGTGTGTGGTGTGTATGTTTTTGTGTATCGGTTGCATTTATTGAAGCCGTGTGTGTGGCTCACTGACACACAGCGCGCCAAACTGCAACGCCCCTCCTCTGCTCCCTGTTGTGGGCGGGGCCTCAGCCGAAGCTTTAAAAGTTAAACCCCTCGAGCTGACACGTGTAGAGACGTAATGGCTTCCTTTCTGCAGTATGACGGCCTGAGGTGAGCGGAGATTTTAAAAGTTTAAACCGTGGATTTTGCAGCAGGTGGACGGAGGACTGCACAGAGGTAAGAATTAATTAATTAATTTATTTATTTTATTTTTTTTTGCTTTGAGGACATTGAAGTAAATGTTAGCGTGTGCAACGTGACACGCTGTGTGAATGTTGTAGCAAACTTTATCAACATTTATATAAATTAGCAACTATCTGTGCATGAGTTTTGAGCGTGGGTACTCGGGACCCGCAGCGGGACGGCCGAGCAGGACCGCCACGCCGCTGGGTACAGTTCTGAGGGCCGGCCGCGTGCCGAGGACAGCCGAGCGCCCCACGTAGACCCCCATGCGTCTCCCGCATGTCGCGCCCGGGCCCCCCGTGCCCCGGGGATGGTCCGTGTGCGCCGCACGTTTGATGTTTTGAGTGGTTATTTAGAGTCGAACGTGACGAAGATGAGACGAAGCGTAGCGTGACTTGACGTCGCCGCAGCGTGACACGCTGTGTGAATGCTGTAGCAAACTTTATCAACATTTTTATAAACTAGCAACAATATCTATGCATCACTCGTGGGTGTTTTGAGTGGTTAATTAGTAAAATAAGTGGTTTGGACATGTCCAGAGGAGGGGCAGTGGTTTGGACATGTCCAGAGGAGGGGCAGTGGTTTGGGACATGTCCAGAGGAGGGGCAGTGGTTTGGGACATGTCCAGAGGAGGGGCAGTGGTTTGGGACATGTCCAGAGGAGGGGCAGTGGTTTGGGACATGTCCAGAGGAGGGGCAGTGGTTTGGGACATGTCCAGAGGAGGGGCAGTGGTTTGGGACATGTCCAGAGGAGGGGCAGTGGTTTGGGACATGTCCAGAGGAGGGGCAGTGGTTTGGGACATGTCCAGAGGAGGGGCAGTGGTTTGGGACATGTCCAGAGGAGGGGCAGTGGTTTGGGACATGTCCAGAGGAGGGGCAGTGGTTTGGGACATGTCCAGAGGAGGGGCAGTGGTTTGGGACATGTCCAGAGGAGGGGCAGTGGTTTGGGACATGTCCAGAGGAGGGGCAGTGGTTTGGGACATGTCCAGAGGAGGGGCAGTGGTTTGGGACATGTCCAGAGGAGGGGCAGTGGTTTGGACATGTCCAGAGGAGGGACAGTGGTTTGGACATGTCCAGAGGAGGGACAGTGGTTTGGACATGTCCAGAGGAGGGACAGTGGTTTGGACATGTCCAGAGGAGGGACAGTGGTTTGGACATGTCCAGAGGAGGGACAGTGGTTTGGACATGTCCAGAGGAGGGACAGTGGTTTGGACATGTCCAGAGGAGGGACAGTGGTTTGGACATGTCCAGAGGAGGGACAGTGGTTTGGACATGTCCAGAGGAGGGACAGTGGGTATATTAGTAGAAGGATGTTAGAAATGCAGCTGCCAGGAAAAAGACAAAGAGGAGACATATGGATGCAGTTAGAGAGGACATGAAGGTAGTTGGAGTGAGTCAGAGAGACACTCAGCAGGTGGACAGTTAGAGAGACATTCAGCAGGAGGACAGTCAGAGAGACACTCAGCAGGAGGACAGTCAGAGAGACACTCAGCAGGAGGACAGTCAGAGAGACATTCAGCAGGAGGACAGTCAGAGAGACATTCAGCAGGTGGACAGTTAGAGAGACACTCAGCAGGAGGACAGTCAGAGAGACATTCAGCAGGTGGACAGTTAGAGAGACACTCAGCAGGAGGACAGTCAGAGAGACACTCAGCAGGAGGACAGTCAGAGAGACACTCAGCAGGAGGACAGTCAGAGAGACACTCAGCAGGAGGACAGTCAGAGAGACACTCAGCAGGAGGACAGTCAGAGAGACACTCAGCAGGAGGACAGTCAGAGAGACACTCAGCAGGAGGACAGTCAGAGAGACATTCAGCAGGAGGACAGTCAGAGAGACACTCAGCAGGAGGACAGTCAGAGAGACATTCAGCAGGAGGACAGTCAGAGAGACACTCAGCAGGAGGACAGTCAGAGAGACACTCAGCAGGAGGACAGTCAGAGAGACACTCAGCAGGAGGACAGTCAGAGAGACATTCAGCAGGTGGACAGTCAGAGAGACACTCAGCAGGTGGACAGTCAGAGAGACATTCAGCAGGTGGACAGTCAGAGAGACACTCAGCAGGTGGACAGTCAGAGAGACATTCAGCAGGTGGACAGTCAGAGAGACACTCAGCAGGTGGACAGTCAGAGAGACACTCAGCAGGTGGACAGTCAGAGAGACATTCAGCAGGTGGACAGTCAGAGAGACACTCAGCAGGTGGACAGTCAGAGAGACACTCAGCAGGTGGACAGTCAGAGAGACATTCAGCAGGTGGACAGTCAGAGAGACATTCAGCAGGTGGACAGTCAGAGAGACATTCAGCAGGTGGACAGTCAGAGAGACATTCAGCAGGTGGACAGTCAGAGAGACATTCAGCAGGAGGACAGTCAGAGAGACACTCAGCAGGAGGACAGTCAGAGAGACACTCAGCAGGAGGACAGTCAGAGAGACAGTGGTTTGGACATGTCCAGAGGAGGGACAGTGGTTTGGACATGTCCAGAGGAGGGACAGTGGGTATATTAGTAGAAGGATGTTAGAAATGCAGCTGCTAGGAAAAAGACAAAGAGGAGACATATGGATGCAGTTAGAGAGGACATGGAGGTAGTTGGAGTGAGGACAGAGGATGCAGAGGACAGAGTGAGGTGGAGGAGGATGACTCGCTGTGGCGACCCCTGAAAAGGGAAAAGCTGAAAGAAGAAGAAGCGTTAACATTTAACTTGACCACCGCAGCGTGACAAGCTGTGAACGCTGTATTGTAACATAAAGAGAGGTTTTAATGTTTTCACCGTGATTTTTGTGCTAAATTTGCTCTTATGTTTCATTTTTCACCTCAAAGCGGAGTGAACAGACAGCCCCTACCCTTCCCTAAAGAGCGTCGTTACGTCATCACGGTCAAACTGCAGTGAATCAGGTAAGATCAAAATAGAAGTGACGTGCATTTGGTGAAAACTGAGAATTTTTTTGTAATTTTTTCATATTTTTACATGTTTTCAGCTAGTCCTGCAACTTTTATCAGAATCACAGTCAGAATATTGTCATTTGCACCACATGTGTTACATGTGATGAAACGAGATTATGTACACATGGTCCCAGTTACATCCAACAATAAAATGTGAGAGAAAAACAGTAATAACATCTAGGATATAACTAAGAAAAACATCAACAAGAAATACACTAATCACTAATGTAATAGAAAAACATCATTATAAACAGCACCACGAACCTGAGTCTGTATGAGCAGATGGTCACAAATGAACACACAGCAACAAGAAAACAGATCAGCATCAACATGATGTGATATTTTGCAGTATTTATTCTTATTATTTATTTATTCATGAGTCTAACAGCCTCAGGGTAGAAGCTGTTCCTCTGTCTAATGGTTCTACATTTCATGCTCCTTAACCTCCGTCCTGAGGGGAGCGGGGCAAAGACTGTGTGTGCTGGGTGAGTGGGGTCTTTCATGATGCAGGTGGCCCTCTCCCTGCATCTGGAGGTGTAGATGTCTGTGATGGTGGGGAGACTGACTCCAACATCTTCTGTGCAGCCTTCACCACTCTCTGCAGAGCCTTTCTTTCTGCAGCTGTGCAGCCTCCATGCCACACGTTGATGCTGGAGCACAGGATGCTCTCCATTGCACACATGTAGAAGGAGGTGAGGACTGACAACACCATCGCCCATGATCGGGTCATCAGAGACTCTACTTCCTCAGACGGCTGAGAAGATCTGGTCTGGGAAGCTCAGTCCTCACCTCCTTCTACAGGTGTGCAGTGGAGAGCATCCTGTGCTCCAGCATCAACGTGTGGCATGGAGGCTGCACAGCTGCAGAAAAAAAGCTCTGCAGAGAGTGGTGAAGGCTGCACAGAGGTCTGTTGGAGTCAGTCTCCCCACCATCACAGACATCTACACCTCCAGATGCAAGAAGAGGGCCACCTGCATCATGAAGGACCACACTCATCCAGCGCATACACAATCTTTGCCCTGTTCCCCTCAGGAAGTAGGTTGAGCATCAAATGTTGAACCACTTGAGGAACAGCTGCTACCCTGAGGCTGTTAGACTCATGAATAATACATGATAAGAATAATCACTGCAAAATATCACATCATGCTGATCTGTTTTCCTGTTGCTGTTCATTTGTGACCATCTGCTCATACGGACTCATGCTCGTGCTGCTGCTTGTATTGATGTTTTTCTATTACGGTACATTGGTGCTTAGTGTATTTTTAGCTGATGTTTTTCTTAGATCATATCTTAGATGTTACTACTGTTCTTCTCTTACATTTTTTTGTTGTTGGATGTTACTGGGACCCGGTGTAAATAATCTCGTTTCATCACATGTACCACATGCGGTGGTAGAGGTTTTAATGTTTTCAATGTCATTTCTGTGCAAAATATGCTCATATTTTTCTTTTTCTTTTTTTAACCTCAAAGCAGTGAGCAGACAGACGAACAGCGTCATTACATCATCACGTTGCAGTGTCACTGCACTAAAACCATAGATATACGGAAGTATCTGATGTCGTATATCTCCGTATCCTTCACATATACTTATACTTATATTTCCGGATATTCCCGGAAATGGACCGCAATGATCCTTAAAAGATCCCAAAATCCCCAAACCCGGATACTTATCTTTGGCAGACCCTTGACGAATAACAGCCACATTTATTATGGATCTGCCGAAGATAAGTATCCAGATTTTGGGATTTTTTAAGGATCATTGCGGGCCATTTCCGGGAATATCCGAACACAGATCCTTCCGTATATCTATGGTTTTAGTGCAGTGTGTCGTTACACCATCACGTAGTCTGCAGTGTCAAGTAGGTATCAGAATACTGTATAAGTGACGTGCAATTGGTGAAAACTTAGAATTGTTTTGTAACTTTTTTATATTTGTAGCCGAACGGGTATGGGTAAAAAAATACTTTAGGCAACTTTTAGTTTAAAAAAAAAAATAATCTATTTAAAAAAATGAATTTGGTTAAAAACTTTATTAAAAGTTACCCTTTAGGCACTTTAGACCCGTTGCAGAAGATGAGGCAGGAGACACTTCACACGAACACCAATAAATTGCACAATTTGTTTAATAAAAAATCCTAAATTTAAAATACACAGTTAAAAAGGCAGTAATAACTCCTGGCAACAATAAAAGTGCAATTCGATAAAGTGTTTAAAACAAAAAAAAGACAGTAGTACACCACGGCAGAATTAATACCACCGCCTGGGAGATGTCCAATTAATCAAGCCACAGCTGTCCAAAGAGTTCGTCCTGGGAGAACCGTTGCGCTGTAGCAGACGCCACCCACGCCGGCACCAAGACGATTAGTCCGGGCTGAACCCCAGTCCGGGCTGAACCCCAGTCGGCCCCGATCAGCCAGACAGGACGGGTGATGCAGCCAGCCTTAAGCTGACCAGAACAGTGGGCATCAAATCAGCAGCCAGGACAGCAAGACGACAGCCAGTGGACAGCTCGAACAGCAGGTGAACAAAACGGTGAAGGACAAACAGCAGCAGCTAATAAACAAAGATTAGAATTAAAAGCTGAACATAAAACAGAAAGACGAACTAGCGCTTTACTCACCACGAGCTCCACCTCAACAGTAGAGGGAAGCAGGAGGCTTGTACATTTGGTCGTGGAACAGTAGATCACGGCGACCTTAAAGCGCACATTCAGTTACGCTGGCGCGACCCAGCCAGCAGACGCCAGGGTCTGAACCGGAAGGCGGATGACGTGAAGTCAACCACTGAAGCCTGGCCCTTTTTATACCGGAAGCCAGCCTTGGACCCAATCACATCCCGCACTCATGTGGTGCGTTCAATGTCCGTAGGGACATCCTGCCACATATTTTTACATGTTTTCAGCTAGTCCAAGAGGTGTACAACTTTAATCAGAGTCTAATCATCTTTATTGTCATTTGCACCGCATGTGGTACATGTGATGAAACAAGATTATGTACACAAGGTCCCAGTTACATCCAACAACAAAATGTGAGAGAAAAACAGCAATAACATGTAGGATATAACTAAGAAAAACATCAACTAGAAATACACTAAGCCCTAATATAATAGGAAAACATAATTACAAACAGCAGCACGGACATGAGTCTGTATGAGCAGACGGTCACAAATGAACACAGAAACAAAAAAACAGATCAGCATGTTCAAAGTCAAAGTCAAAGTCAACTTTATTGTCAGATCTGCAATATGTACAGTGCAGGACATACACAGGACCGAAATTGCGTTTCTCTCAGTCCCTCGGTGCAACAGTAAACATCTAAACATTGAAACACTGAAACATATAATAATAGACATAAGCATAAAAATAGTAAAACTAACACTGTCCTGAGTTTTTTTTTTTTTTTTTTTGCATAGTGGTATAAAAAAAGAGTATAAAAAGTATAACTAAAATAAACTAAAGGTTTCTAGCATTGACATTTGCAAAGTGGCAAAGCAGCGTATGAGTCAATGTACACAGTATATGTATGAGGTAGTAGTTGATGTTGTTGTAGAGGCAAAAAGTGGCATATGCAGTAAGGCACATTGGGCATCCCTAAATAAGACCGTTCAGAGCACACTGTATATGTACCAGCAGTGGTGTAGATATTAGAGTAGTGTAAATAAATGTAAACAGTAGTAATTACATGTAAGCAGTAGTAATAAAAGTAAACAGTATTAATAAATGTAAACAGAGAATGTAAACAGTATTATGATTATAGGCAGTGATGTAATACAGACATTAGTGCAAGTATGAGAAGTAGTGCAAACTGTATGAGCACATGACCGAGAGTTTAGTGAAAACCCGTTTGGTGACACAGAGTCTAGTGTTAAAAACTTTGTGTTGAGTGATAGTATGTGAGAAAGTTTTAGTGTTAAGGCAGTTCAAATGGGAGGGGAGGCAGAGCAGGCAGAGTGTTTAGCATTCTGACTGCCTGATGAACAGAGCTGTCTCTCAGTCTGCTGGTTCGAGCCTGGAGACTCCTCAGTCTCCTTCCTGATGGCAGCAGTCTGAAGCAGCTGTGTAGTGGGTGTGTGGGATCACCTGCCATGCGGTGGGCTTTCCGAGTGAGGCGTTTGCTGTGTAAGTCCTGCAGTGAGGGCAAGGAGGTGCCCACGATCTTCTCAGCTGCTCTCACAATGCGCTGGAGGCTCTTGCGGCAGGATGCAGTACATGCACCAAACCACACAGTGATGCAGCTGGTCAGGACACTTTCTATGGCACCTCTGTAGAAGGTGCTCATGATGGGGGTTGAAGCTCCAGCCCTTTTCAGCTTGCGGAGAAAGTAGAGACGCTGGTGAGCCTTCTTTGCCAGTGCTGCAGTGTTCCTGCTCCAGGACAGGTCCTTTGAGACGTGCACTCCCAGGAACTTGGTGCTGTCTACTCTCTCCACTGCGGTGCTGTTGATGGTCAGAGGAGGATGTTGGGCATCCCTCTTCCTGAAGTCCACAACAATCTCCTTTGTCTTCTCCACGTTGAGAGTGAGATTGTTGTGTCCGCACCACAAGGCCAGGCGGCTCACCTCGTTCCTGTAGTCCGTCTCATCGTTGTTGCTGATGAGACCTACCACTGTTGTGTCATCCGCAAACTTGATGAAGTGGTTGGAGCTGTACGATGGTGTGCAGTCATGTGTTAGCAGGGTGAATAGAAGGGGGCTCAGCACACATCCTTGTGGGGCCCCTGTGTTCAATGTGATGGTGCTAGATGTGTTACTCCCGATCCGTACTGTCTGTGGTCTCCCGGTCAGGAAGTCTAGCAGCCAGTTACACATTGAGGTGTTCAGCCCCAGACTGTCCAGTTTAAGGATGAGCTGTTGGGGGATGATGGTGTTAAATGCCGAGCTGAAGTCGATGAACAACATTCTAACATAGGAGTCCTTCGTGTCCAGATGTGTGAGAGCTGTGTGAAGGGCAGAGGAGATGGCATCGTCGGTTGAGCGATTAGGTCGGTATGCAAATTGGAAGGGATCCAGGGAGTCAGGGAGGACAGATGTGATGCTTTTCATGACTAGCCGTTGTGATGTTTTGCAGTAATTACTGTTTTCTAATTGTTTATTTATTCATGAGTCTAACAGCCTCAGGGTAGAAGCTGTTCCTCAGTCTAGTGGTTCTACATTTGATGCTCCTCAACCTCCTTCCTGAGGGGAGTGGGGCAAAAAGTTTGTGTGCTGGGTGAGTGGGGTCTTTCATGATACAGGTGGCTCTCTTCCTGCATCTGGAGGTGTAAATGTCTGTGATGGTGGGGAGACTGACTCCAACATCTTCTGTGCAGCCTTCACCACTCTCTGCAGAGCTTTTCTTTCTGCAGCTGTGCAGCCTCCATGCCACACGTTGATGCCGGAGCACAGGATGCTCTCAACGGCACACGTGTAGAAGGAGGTGAAGACAGACAACACCACCGCCCTGATCAAAAAAAGGTAATCAGAGACTCTACTTCCTCAGACGGCTGAGAAGAGCTGGTCTGGGAAGCTCAGTCCTCACCTCCTTCTACAGGTGTGCGATGGAGAGCATCCTGTGCTCACACGTTGATGCTGTAGCACAGGATGCTCTCCACTGCACACCTGTAGAAGGAGATGAGGACTGGGCTACTCAGACCAGCTCGTCTCAGCCGCCTGAGGTAGTAGAGTCTCTGATGAACTTTGTTGATCAGGCTGGTTGTGTTGTTGGTCCAGCTGAGGCTATAATTCAAGTGCACACCCAAGTACTTGTAGCTGGAGACCAGTGGTGGAGAAAGTACTCAAACACTGTTTATAAGTAAAAGTACAAATAAACAGACAAAAATGTACTCTAGTAAAAGTAGATGTACCATTATATTGTGTTTACTTAAGTAAAAGTAAATAAGTACTTGCTTTTAAAAATGCTTAAAGTATTAAAGTAAAAGTACTTGCTGAATGTATTGCCTAATGCAATGGTCTACAGTATCATTAAGTGTGTGTACTGTACGCATATTTTCTGTAATACATTAATAGTGTTTTTCCATTTTAAAGAACAATGCTGCAGATAACACATGTTTTTATTGTGTTTACTCTGTGACACAGTTCACACTTGGACTTGTGATTCTGTGTGTCAGAATTTCAGGGATGACATGCAGAGTTAAATGTCATTAAGCAAAATAAGAGAGGAATTATTTTACCTTTGAAAGTTTTTATTTAACACAAAGCAGAACCAATGTGTCATTTTAACTGCAGTAAACATGTTTAAATTAAAGTTATCTGTCTGAAAAAAAGGAGCATTATGCCAGGTTTCCACCAAACGCTTTTCGCGCCTCCGAAGCAGCCACTTTACATTGAAAGTCTATGTGGCCGGGCATGTTGGATGCGGCGCATCTACAGCAGTTCAAGCAGCGCGGCAGTGAGTGGCAGCTTTTTTCCGCTCCCACGTCACCTCCGAGCAGCGACTGTCGAAGCTCGATTTGTCCTGCTTCTGCTGCTCGCAGCTTAGCAGCAACCAATCGGGATAGACTCTGCCATGTGATCACGCAACAACGACAGGACTTTTTTTTGGACTTTTCAAACTTACCCATCGAGCCTCCATGAAGAAAACAGCCTCCGGTAAGAAACTTGGCATTTTTACAGTTGCCGCTGTCCGCTCGAGCGTACGGTCACCCCAAACATAAAAAAATGTTTTAATCTCAACAAAGACTTTAGGAGCTGCAGTTTGGCTCATAAAAAATCCACTCAAGTAGTAACGAGGCTCATGTACAGCTGATTTTTTATCTGCCCGGTGTAGAAGAAACAAACGGAAAAGGAGCCAGCCGCTGCTCCCACTGCGTGTCTGCAGACATGTTCGATGAGAACAGACATCTGTTGACAAGCAGCCAACACAGTGCGGTAGGAGATTTTTTGCAGCGCGAAAAGCGTCTGGTGGAAACCCGGCATTAGACCTGACAAAGGAACAGACACTGATCATTTCACCTCCAGTTTGTCATCAACTCTAGTTAAAATATTGTCCAGTCAACCATGGATCAAAAGTGAACAATATTTTAAATTCCTGACACCATTTTCAAAACTTGGATCTGAGTGTCGAGACATTTCTTGTCTCCTAACATCCCATGAACTGATACATTTTAATATTGATACAAGAATTTATTGTTCAAGTTCAGAAGAAGTTGGTTTTCACAGTTTTTTGAGTCCAGTCTGGTTTTTTAGGGAGATGTCCTGCTGTACTGAACAGTCTTTCAATAATCTTTCAATAATCTTTCAATAAGGCCATGGGTGGTGTGTATCTTCTGGCTGAATCTTTGTGGTGGAATCCATTTTGAGTGTGTTAGTGGTGCTGTGGGTGCTCCCAGTTCAGTGACGTTTATACTAGAATATACGTCATTAGTCCAGTTCTTCTTGAAGGCAGGTCTAATGTTACCTGTCCACTTGCAGTGATTCAAATTGATTCAAATTGTTTCAAATTCAAATTCAACTCAAATTGTGTGTGTTTGTGTGTGTGACTGTTTTGTGGATTCTAAGGACAGTGTTTTGTCAGGACAGTAATGAGCTGTTATCTGATTGTCTGATTACTGTATAGCGTATTGCTGTCCTAACAAACCACTGTCCATTAAAACCACAAAACAGTCACACACACAAACACACACAATTTTAGTAGAACATGTTATATTTACATGTATATGTCTATCTGTACAGTATATGCATATATATACATGTATATGCATATATGTATATACACTGTACAGTACATGAATATGCATTTATGATATGCTTATATACATGTATATATGTATATTTGTGTGTATGTATATGACATAGATATCAATTATATAAATAATGCAGGGATTGTTAAGTATGACTTCAATATTATTTGTCACAGTTTTTAAATTTATAGTTTTCTTTCATTCAGCTAATTTTAATTTCATCTTAGTCCACCTATCATGAGAGGAGTTTTGTAAATACTCTGTCCATCCATCTTTCCTTTATGTGAGATGGATACTTTGGCCAAAAACAAACAATCATGTAATGTTTATTGGTTTACATGTGACAGCACCTATCATCAAAATGTAGAATTTCCTCTAAATATAAGTATAACTGATCTGTTACAGATGTCATGTGAACACATCCAGAGTCAGGAGATCACAGGTAGCCAGAAGCACGATCAACTTCCTTTAAACACGAATACCAAGGTACATTTTAGTTCTTGTGTTCCTAAACAGAATTACTTGCTACGTGTGGTTTCATCAACCTTAATGTTCAATTATGTGTGTATAGGAGTGTATTGTGGTTTTTATGGACAGTTGTTTGTTTGGACAGTCATACGCTATAAACAATCAGACAATCAATCATATAACAGCTCATTACTGTCCTGACAAAACACTGTCCTTAAAAACCACAAAACAGTCACACACACAAACACACACAACTTCAGTTGAACATGTTATATTTACATGTATATGTCTATCTGTACATTATATGTATATGCATATATATACATGTATATGTTTATGCATATATACATCTATATGTTTATGCATATGTACATATATGCATATTCTTGTATATATACATATATGCATTTACATGTTTAAATGCATTTGCATATACAGTACATGTATATATGCACTTACATATACATGTATATATGCACTTACATATACATGTATATATGCACTTATATATACATGTAATAGGCATGTAAATATAACATGTTCAACTGAAATTGTGTGTGTTTGTGTGTGTGACTGTTTTGTGGTTTCTAAGGACAGTGTTTTGTCAGGACAGTAATGAGCTGTTATCTGATTGTCTGATTACTGTATAGCGTATTGCTGTCCTGACAAAACACTGTCCTTAAAAACCACAAAACAGTCACACACACAAACACACACAATTTCAGTTGAACATGTTATATTTACATGTATATGTCTATCTGTACAGCATATGTATATACATATATATATACATGTATATGTTTATGCATATATACATCTATATGTTTATGCATATGTACATATATGCATATTCATGTATATATACATATACTGTATGTATTTACATTTTTATATGCATTTGCATTTACATGTATATATGCACTTACATATTCATGTATATATGCATTTGCATTTACATGTATATAGGCACTTACATATACATGTAAATAGGCACTTACATATACGTGTAATAGGCATGTAA
>JBBPBX010099769.1:0-10696 GCA_038048925.1 Garcialebias charrua | reverse complement strand
TATATATATATATAATCTAGGTGTGTGTGTTTGTGTGTGTTCATAAATGAACCCTAATGTTTGTATACTGTACTTTTACTTTCCTCCTTTCTGTTATATTTCTGCATAAGGTGAGTTCCAGGGATGGATGAAGCTCCAGTTGGTCCAGAAGTTTGTGTGCAGTTATGTACCACAGCAACAAATGAGTGAAAATATAATTTCTATAAATAAATCTGCGTTTGAAGTACATTTGGTGTTGCTGTGAAACAGGCATTGCTAAATGAACGTGTGCTTTCCTTTAGTTTGAATAAAACAGTTGCACTAAGTTTCACCTTCTTTATTTCAATAAGATACGTTGTTTAATGTCTAATGAGAAGTTCTACTGCAAATAAAAAAACTAGATGTTGTGATTTTTTTGGCAACTTACCAGTTTAGTTTTTTATTGACAAGTACAAAACTTAAAAACATGCATGTTGCTGTATGGTTCCTCCAGGAGGAGACTGATAAAGTTCAGAATAAAAGCTATAATTATAAACTAAAAACAGTTGAAACAATACAATATGAGAACTGTGGGTGATTTGATGTCTTTTAATGAAAATGATTGGCTGCAGAATAAATACCAGAATAAATAACAGATCAAAAACACTCATCAACAAGGAATGATGGGCAGTATCTGATTTTAAACAAACTGGAACAGATTCCTAATCATGTGGGACCACTGGACGACCACTGGATGACTGGAGCAAGCAGCAAACCCCTCTGGAATCCAAGATGATGGAACTTGGCCCTTCACTCGTCTGTACCTTAAAAAAAAAAGAATAATAAATGCTTGCATCACAAGTCTAAAATAAGTCCAAGTTTGCTACTCAAAGTAGAAAAAATAAATACAGTTGCTCCTAAAATTTTTACTCATTCACAAAGATATTTGTTCAATTTTATAGTGATTTCAGTAATTTTATCTTAGATTTACTTTAATATTTTTGAATTATTGTGCCAGGTGCTTGTGTCATTACCTGCTGTTCTTCTGCTCCTGCGTCTCAGAGTACCGGTAAGTGTGTCTGTCAACTTCAGCGTGGGAGACCCGTCTGTGTTTGACTTGTGTGCAGGCTGCCTTCCTGAAAAAATAAATATTTCAATAGAACAAATGTAGTACCGTAATAACCAAAAGATGAAGTTGTGTTATGGAATATCTTCTGTACAGACAGCATCCCACTGCTTTATTCACATGAGAGTAACAGGGACCTAAAATCAAAACAGTACAAACAATACAGTATGTATGTACAGTATGTATGTATATAGTATACAGTGTGCATACAGTATACACATACACACAGTGTGTGTATGTATGTACTGCAAATGTATTACACACACACATGTGTTTATATTATTTATCCACAGATTTGGTTAGTAAATACTTTAACAGATGCTACCGTGTAGAAGTTAGCATGTAGTGTTAGCGACATTCTAAGCTAACCACAGTAGTAGATGTTGCTAAATCATGAAAAGAAGAAAAAAAACAGTTCCAACACAGAAAATTATACTCTAACATTGTTCCAAAATTGTTTCACAAAATGATTTATGTAGAATATTTTGTTTACCAGAGAAACGTGATCTGAACACAACGTCTTCGAGAGCAGATCAGAGAGAAGGGGCAGCAGATCAGCTCCTCCGATGGAGATAAATTCTTATTTCTAGGATTAAGTGAAAACTGTGCTTTGCACAAACGTCTACCCGACAGGAACACCCACTAACCCAACACGAAGTAACCATTGCAATTACATGTAGTTAGAAATAAACAAAACAAAACCACAAACGTGAAAAATACACAGCCAGTAACTACGTTGTAAATGCTGCACTCACTTCCGGCGGAAGTCGTACACATAATTCGCGCAAGGAATCATGGGGGCTAGGAATAAGGTGGATAGGTCGCACCGGTGTATAGGTTGCAGGCCTTAACCATAAAAAGGTGCGACCTATACACCAAAAAATACGGTACAATAAAATGAGGATTGGGCCCAAAACTGAACCTTGAGGTACCCCACAAGACAGTGGTACACTATATGAGTTAATCTGATTCATAAAAACAGAAAAAGACCTTTCAGATAAGTGAGAGGTGAACCAGTTTAACACAGTGCCAGAGATGTCAAACAAATCTCAGTCTGTTAATTCATTCATTCATTCAACCTTTATTTAGTCAGGTAAATCTTATTGAGCTTCGAGGGCTCATTTACGAAAGCGACCTGCTACAAACTAAAGTGATGAACAGCAATGGTACAAGTACATTAAACAATAGACAAAAGAAAAAGAAAAAGTAGCAAAAAGTAGCAAACATTATAAGGTAGATGTACAAAATCAAAAACAGGAACAAATCAGCATTGGTTTTTGCCAGGATTCCAACAGATTCTGAAAATCATTTAGAGAGGTCAGGGCCGAGAGCTTCAGATCTTTTTGTAAGATATTCCATGAAGCAGGAGCAGAGTAGGAGAAGGCCCTTTTTCCAAGTTCAGTCCTCACTGATGGAACACTGCAGGTAATCATGTCCTGAGAGCGCACACTGTAGCTGCACTCACGCAAAGACATGTAGGAGGAGATGTATGAGGGCAGCAGACCAAGAAGATGAAGAGTGTACCAATGGAAGAGTCTGCGTGAAGTTAATGATGTTCAGTTAACCAGTGAATACAGGGTGCAGTGGTGGGTACGATAATCACAGCCAGTTATGAATCTTAGTGCATCATGATAGACAACATCCAACATCCGCAGGGTGCTTGTAGGAGCATTCATGTAGAGAATGTCACCGTAATCAATGGAGGGAAGGAAAGTCACAGATACAAGGCGTATCCTAGCATTCAGTGTTAGACATGATTTATTTCTGAAAAAGAAACCCAGTTTTACTTTCAGTAAAAGAAAGTAAAACTTTTAAAACTTTAAAAGTAAAGTAAAAGTTTTACTTTTAATAAGAACAGTATATAGAACATAAGAACAGTATACAGTGTCTAAGGCTGATGTTAAGTCTAATAAAACTAGCACAGAATAGTGACCAGTCAGCTGCCATCAGCATGCCACTTGATATTTTTAATAAGAGTCAGAGTCAGAGAGTCAGAGAGAATTTATTGTCATTTGCACCGCATGTAGTACATGTGTTGAAAACGAGATTATGTACACAGGGTCCCAGTTACATCCAACAACAAATGCAAGAGAAAAACAATAATAACATCTAGGATTAACTAAGAGAGACATCAGCTAGTAATACACTAAGCCCTAATGTAGTAGAAAAACATCATTATAAACAGCAGCACGAACATGAGCAGATGGTCACAGATGAACGCAGATAGTCACAGATGAACGCAGGAACGCAGCAACAAGAAACAGATCAGTATCAACATGATGTGACATTTTGCAGTGTTTATTCTTATTATTTATTTATTCATGAGTCTGACAGCCTCAGGGTAGAAGCTGTTCCTCAGTCTAGTGGTTCTACATTTGATGCTCCTCAACCTCCGTCCCGAGGGGAGTGGTGCAAAGAGTGAGTGTGCTGGGTGAGTGAGGTCTTTCATGATGCAGGTGGCTCTTTTTCTGCATCTGGAGGTGTAAATGTCTGTGATGGTGGGGAGACTGACTCCCACAGACTTCTGTGCAGCCTTCACCACTCTTTGTAGAGCTTTCCTCTCTGCAACTGTGCAGCCTCCATGCCACACGTTGATGCTGGAGCACAGGACGCTCTCCACTGCACACCTGTAGAACGAGGTGAGGACTGAGCTTCTCAGACCAGCTCGTCTCAGCCGTCTGAGGAAGTAGAGTCTCTGATGACCTTTCTTGATCAGGCTGGTGGTGTTGTTGCTCCAGCTGAGGTTATCATTCAAGTGTACACCCAGGTACTTGTAGCTGGAGACCACCTCCACCGCAGATCCACCTATATACAGTGGGGTGTGGGTGTGTTTGTTCCTTCTGAAGTCCACAATCATCTCCTTCGTCTTCTTCACATTCATGTGAAGGTTGTTCTCTTTGCACCAGCTCTCCAGATGTTCCACCTCCTGTCTGTAGCTGGATTCATCATTATCTGTGATGCATCCCACCACAGCTGTATCATCTGCAAACTTAACAATATGACAGCCTGGATGTGTGGCTGTACAATCATATGTGAGCAGAGTGAACAGAAGAGGGCTCAGCACACATCCTTGAGGAGAGCCAGTGCTGAGGGTGATGGTGGAGGAGGAGAAGTTGTGGATCTTCACGGACTGTGGTCTGTTTGTTAAGAAGTCTAAGACCCAGTTACAAATAGAGGGGCTTAGTCCAAGTGTGGATAGTTTGTCTATCAGAGTTTGGGGGATCATGGTGTTGAAGGCAGATGTGAAGTCCACAAAGAGCAGACGCACGTATGAGTCCTTCTGATCCAGGTGGGTGAGAGCAGTGTGGACCACAGAGGAGATGGCGTCCTCTGTTGATCGGTTCTCACGGTATGCATATTGATGAGGGTCCTCGCTGATGTTGACGGTTGTCTTGATGTGGGACATGACCAGTTTCTCAAAACATTTAGCGACTATCGGGGTGAGAGCCACCGGTCTATAGTCATTCAGACCAGTCACTGTGGAGCTTTTTGGGACTGGGATGATGGTGGCAGTCTTCAGGCAGGTGGGAACTGACTCCAGTGAAAGTGAGGTGGTGAAGATGTCAGCCAGCACCTCACAGAGCTGGTCCGCACATTCCTTCAGAACTTTCCCTGGGATGTTGTCTGGACCCGTAGCTTTATGAGGGTTGATCCTTCTGAGACTACCTCTCACTTCTGCTGCGGTCACTTTGAGGTGCTCCTCAAAGTAATAACGCTGTCTCTGTAGAGTGCCATTTACAAAAATCAGATTGAAAGGTGTCCATGCAACATGTCCTCATTCCCTACTCGTCATATATTGATGCTTGGGCTCAGGTCCCTCTGCGTCACATACTTGATACGTCGGGTCGGCCCTTCTCGTCACTATTTGGTGTGCAGGGTGCTCTCATTTGCTTGTTTGGGGTTCAAGGGTTAAATAAAAGGGGAATGGTTAAGTTTAGGGTTAGTTATAAGGTTAGGCTTAGTGTTTAATTTTTACCTCCAAAAAGTGGTTCAGTTGTTCTGCTACAGCCTTCTCAAGGATTTTGGATAAAAATGGTAGCTTAGAGATGGGTCTATAGCTGTCAGGAAGAGAAGGATCCACATGTGGCTTTTTTTAGTAGTGGGCAGACAACAGCTGTTTTGAATAGACATGGCACAGAGCCAGAAGAAATATCAGATCAAGAACACTAGGGCTAATACAATCCAATATGGTCATGAAAAAGGATGCAGGGAACTCAACCTCTACGCTGAATGAACTGAATGAGTTCTTTGCTCGGTTTGAGGCAAGTAACAGCACACCTGCACATAAACTCCCCACCTTTCCTGATGGCCAGGTGCTGGCGCTGTCCTCAGACAGCGTAAGGCGATCATTCATCAAGATTAACGCCCGGAAGGCCTCTGGTCCTGACAACATACCTGGTCGTGTGCTGAAGGACTGTGCAGGGGAACTCGCAGCGGTCTTCACGGACATCTTTAACATCTCACTAAGCCAGGCCATCGTCCCCACCTGTTTCAAAGCCACCACCATCATCCCTGTCCCAAAGAAGGCAACGCCCGCATGCCTCAATGACTATCGCCCAGTAGCACTCACCCCCATCCTGATGAAGTGCTTTGAACGGCTAGTCATGAAAAGCATCACATCTGTCCTCCCTGCCTCCCTGGATCCCTTCCAATTTAATAATAATAATATAATAATGTCTATTCCTGTCATCTGCGTATGTTCCCATACACAGACGAAATTCGTCTCTGCATTTAACCCAACCACCTACCAGGTGGTGCAGTGAGCAGCCCGAAAGCGCCCGGGGAGCTGGAGAAATAGGTGTGCACTCATAGACACCCCAAGCTGGGTAGTGGCCGGGGCGCGAACCCGCGACCTTCGGATCCATAGTCAAAAGCCCTGCCACTAGACCATCTTGCATACCGACCTAATCGCTCAACCGACGATGCCATCTCCTCTGCCCTCCACACAGCTCTCACACATCTGGACACGAAGGACTCTTATGTTAGAATGCTGTTCATCGACTTCAGCTCGGCATTCAACACCATCATCCCCCAACAGCTCATCCATAAACTGGACAGTCTGGGGCTGAACACCTCAATGTGTAACTGGCTGCTAGACTTCCTGACCGGGAGACCACAGACAGTACGGATCGGGAGTAACACATCTAGCACCATCACATTGAACACAGGGGCCCCACAAGGATGTGTGCTGAGCCCCCTTCTATTCACCCTGCTAACACACGACTGCACACCATCGTACAGCTCCAACCACTTCATCAAGTTTGCGGACGACACAACAGTGGTAGGTCTCATCAGCAACAACGATGAGACGGACTACAGGAACGAGGTGAGCCGCTTGGCCTTGTGGTGCGGACACAACAATCTCACTCTCAACGTGGAGAAGACAAAGGAGATTGTTGTGGACTTCAGGAAGAGGGATGCACAACATGCCCCTCTGACCATCAACAGCACCGCAGTGGAGAGAGTGGACAGCACCAAGTTCCTGGGAGTGCACGTCTCGAAGGACCTGTCCTGGAGCAGGAACACTGCAGCACTGGCCAAGAAGGCTCACCAGCGCCTCTACTTTCTCCGCAAGCTGAAAAGGGCTGGAGCTTCAACCCCCATCATGTGCACCTTCTACAGGGGTGCCATAGAAAGTGTCCTGACCAGCTGCATCACGGTGTGGTTTGGTGCATGTACTGCATCATGCCGCAAGAGCCTCCAGCGCATCGTGAGAGCAGCTGAGAAGATCGTCGGCACCTCCTTGCCCTCACTGCAGGACTTACACAGCAAACGCCTCACTCGGAAAGCCCTCTGCATGGCAGGTGATCCCACACACCCACTACACAGCCGCTTTAGACTGCTGCCATCAGGGAGGAGACTGAGGAGTCTCCAGGCTCGTACCAGCAGACTGAGAGACAGCTCTGTTCATCAGGCAGTCAGAATGCTAAACACTCTGCCTGCTCTGCCTCCCCTCCCATTTGAACTGCCTTAACACAAAAAACTTTCTCACACATTATCACTCAACACAAAGATTTTAACACTGGACTCTGTGTCATCAAACGGGTTATTCACTAAACTCTCGGTCATGTGCTCATTCAGTTTGCACTACTTCTCATATTTGCACTAATGTTTGTATTACATTACTGCCTATAGTCATACTACTGTTTACATTCACTGTTTACATTTATTAATACGGTTTACATTTATTACTACTGTTTTACATTTATTACTACTGTTTACATTTACACTACTTTTATATCTACACTACTGCTGATACATATACAGTATTCTCTGACTAGCCTTATCTAAGGATGCCAAATGTGCCTTATGTGCCTTACTGCATATGCCACTTTGCCTCTATACCAACATCAACTACCTCATACATATACTGTGTACATTAACTCATATGCTGCTGTGCCACTCTTTGCAAATGTCAATGCTAGAACCTTCAGTTTATTTTATAGATATACTTTTTATACTTTTTATACTACTATGCAAAAACTCAGGACAGTATTACACTTTTATTATTTCATTTTATGCTTATGTTCATTGGGTGTTTGGTGTTTTAGGGGTGTTTGGTGTTTCAGTGTTGGTGTAAATTTTCATACTTTTATACTACTATGAAAAAACTCAGGACAGTGTTACACTTTTACTATTTTATGCTTATGTTTATTAAATGTTTTAGTGTTTAGTGTTTAGATGGTTACTGTTGCACCGAGGGACTGAGAGAAACGCAATTTCAATCCTGTGTATGTCCTGCTCAGATATTGCAGTTCTGACAATAAAGTTGACTTTGACTTTGACATTGACTTTGACATCAAGTGGGCTAGATAACCTTTTCATTTGACCCAACAGTGCTGTGATGTCTTGTAGTGACACTGGGGTAAAAGATGACCATATATCAGAAGTAAGAGGAGAGACCGGACAATAAGCCGATATGGGAGAGATAGAGCCCCTGATGGCGGCAACTTTGTTTATGAAATGATTTAAAAAGAGGTTGCAGTCTGTGTTAGTAAAAACACTTGTAGAAAGGGGAGATGGCGAAAAAAAAGTTCTTAATTGTGTCAAATAAGATTTTACCTTTTAATTTAATAAAGTTTGCAAATAATTGATTTGAGCATTTTTAAGCATCTCATTTGAATATATGATCAATTCCTTAAAGCTGCTATATGTAACTTTTGGAAAACGCCGGAACTTAGAAAATTTTTGAACAGAGACACGTTTCACTCCCCCTTGCTCTCGGCTGAACTTCAGCTTAGCCCCCATAGCTCCGCCTCCACTGCATGTCCTGTCGCAGCCGCTGCGACATTCTGTGTTTATATGTTAATAAAACGTTCTAAAAAATGAAGTAAAACATGGAGCGCTGGTCCTGCACACCAGAACACCAGGAAATCTGCTGAGCCTTGCAGCCACGTTGAACCCGAGTTTAATTTGCTCGTGACAAATTCATTCATTTCCTCATCATTTCAGTCATGGAGTCAGCGGAGGAGGAAGCGATCACTTGACTTTTGGCAAAAAAACAAAAGAAAGGTCCAGATCAGGGATGAAGAAGGGGAATTTAATACATTTGTGTCACATACAAAACAGTTCTGCATCGCTTTGCAATCCTTTGAATGAGAACGTGCGCGGCCGCTGGGGCTGGGACAGGCGGGGGCGTGGGTTAGGGGCGTGAGAAGCTCTGTTTTTATTGGCTGGTTAAAAACTTTTTTTATTGGTTGGTTAACGGCGGGTCACTGTGTTTTTTTATAAATGCTTTTAGTACCACTTGGAGAAGCAAGGGGACTATAGTTTTTTTCAGAGATTACTTGTCTAACATCAGTCTGTCAGGAGATAGTGACAGAGTGAAGAAATATCCATCCATCCATTTTCGTCCGCTTATCCGGGGTCGGGTCGCGGGGGTAGCAGCCTAAGTAGGGAGGCCCAGACTTCCCTCTCCCCAGCCACTTGGAGCAGCTCCTCTGGGGGAATCCCAAGGCGTTCCCAGGCCAGCCGAGAAACATAGTCCCTCCAGCGTGTCCTGGGTCTTCCTCTGGGCCTCCTCCCGGTGGGACATGCCCGGAACACCTCACCAGGGAGGCGTCCAGGAGGCATCCTAACCAGATGCCCGAGCCACCTCAACTGGCTCCTCTCGATGTGGAGAAGCAGCGGCTCTACTCCGAGTCCCTCCCGGATGACTGAGCTTCTCACCCTATCTCTAAGGGAGAGTCCAGACACCCTGCGGAGAAAACTCATTTCAGCCGCTTGTATCCGAGATCTCGTTCTTTCGGTCACAACCCAAAGCTCATGACCATAGATGAGGGTGGGAACGTAGATCGATCGGTAAATTGAGAGCTTTGCCTTTCGACTCAGCTCTCTCTTCACCACGACAGACCGCTTCACTGCGGGTGTTGCACCTATCCGCCTATCGATCTCACGTTCCAGTTTTCCCTCATTCGTGGACAAGACCCTGAGATACTTAAACTCCTCCACTTGGGGCAGGACCTCCTTTCCGACCTGGAGAGGGCATGCTACCCTTTTCCGGCTCAAGACCATGGCCTCGGATTTGGAGGAACTGATCCTCATCCCGGCCGCATCACACTCGGCTGCAAACCGCTCCAGCGAAAGCTGTAGATCACGATCTGATGAAGCCAATAGGACCACATCATCTGCAAAAAACAGAGAAGCGATTCTAAGGCCACCAAAACGGATCCTCTCAACACCTTGGCTGCGCCTAGAAATTCTGTCCATAAAAGTTATGAACAGAATCGGTGACAAAGGGCAACCTTGGCGGAGTCCAACTCTCACTGGAAACGAGCCTGACTTACTGCCGGCAATGCGGACCAAGCTCTGACACCGGTCGTACAGGGACCTAACAGCCCATATCAATGGGCCTGGTACCCCATACTCCCGGAGTACCCCCCACAGAACCCCCCGAGGGACGCGGTCGAATGCCTTCTCCAAGTCCACAAAGCACATGTAAACTGGTTGGGCAAACTCCCACGCACCCTCCAGGACCCTGCTGAGGGTGTAGAGCTGGTCCAGTGTTCCACGACCAGCACGAAAACCACACTGCTCCTCCTGAATCCGAGGTTCGACTATCCGATGGACCCTCCTCTCCAGAACCCCTGAATAGACCTTACCAGGGAGGCTTAAGAGTGTGATCCCCCTATAGTTGGAACACACCCTACGGTCCCCCTTTTTGAATAGGGGAACCACCACCCCAGTCTGCCAATCCAAGGGAACTGCCCCCGATGTCCACGCGATATTGCAGAGTCGCGTAAGCCAACACAACC
The DNA here is from genome assembly GCA_038048925.1 of Garcialebias charrua. Taxonomy (NCBI): domain Eukaryota; kingdom Metazoa; phylum Chordata; class Actinopteri; order Cyprinodontiformes; family Rivulidae; genus Garcialebias; species Garcialebias charrua. The sequence continues at coordinate 358 of JBBPBX010099769.1, read as the reverse complement.
CCACAACATCCAGAGCCCTAAGGAACTCAGGGCGAATCTCATCCACCCCCGGAGCCCTGCCACCGCTGAGCTTTTTAACCACCTCGGTGACCTCAGCACCAGAGATTGGAGAGCCCGACCCAAAGTCCCCAGGCTCCGCTTCCTCAGTGGAAGACGTGCCAGTAGGATTGAGGAGGTCTTCGAAGTATTCCGCCCACCGACTCACAACATCCCGAGTTGAGGTCAACAGCACGCCATCCCCACCATAAATGGTGTTGGTCGCGTACCGCTTTCCCCCCCTGAGATGCCGGATGGTGGACCAGAATCGCCTCGAAGCCGTACGGAAGTCATTCTCCATGGCCTCTCCGAACTCCTCCCA
>JBBPBX010099768.1:0-12475 GCA_038048925.1 Garcialebias charrua | reverse complement strand
TGAGCTGCTCATGGTTTCAGATGTTGGTGCATGAACACATTTGTGTGTGCATGAACACACACTAGGGTGCTGCTCTGCAGCACTTCTCAGCAGGTGAAAGCGATCTGGTCTAATCAGCAGCACCCTCAACTCAGGAAATATAAGGAAGAACCAACCCATTTTGCTGGTTTTGCAACAGAGCTAAGAAAGGCAAAAAACAATCTGCAAAACAGCATTCCATGGGAAAGGACTTAGATTAAACAAGGACTACCGGTAAGCCATTTAAGCTGCCATAAGGACTTAAATGAGATGAAATTTAACTTTTGTGTTTGTGTTTAGAAAAGAAAAGAAAAGAAGGACTGCAGAAGTTATTTTAGTCCTGCTTGCTTTAGTCCTCCAGATTCAAATGATTTAATGCTCTAATTTATGGTTAAAATTGTGAAAGAAATGTATAAATGTAATAATAATAATAATAATAATTAATTCAATTTATAACGCACTTTTCATTACTGAAAATCTCAAAGTGCTACACATATATTGAATGCTACACACATTCATAAACCGGTGGCGGCAGACTACCATGCAAGGTGCTTTCCAGTCCTACCGGGAGCAACTCAGGGTTAAGTGTCTTGCCCAAGGACACAACGACACATGGTGCGGGTCCCGGGAGTCGAACCGCCAACTTTCCGATCAGGAGACGACTCCCCTTACCACTACGCCATGGCCGCCCCTAGAAGTTATTTTAATATTTTTTAATAGAAGTTATTTCAGTCCTGCTCGAGTTAACAAAGTACAGATTCAAATAATTTAATGATTGAATTTATGGTTAAAATTGTGAAAGAAATGTATAAATGTATATATAAGATTAGGAAGATTAGGAAGATAAGATATATGTATAAATGTAGATACAGTATATGTATAAATGTACTGTATATGTAAGATTAAAAATGGAGATGGTTATTAAGATAAATCTTTAACTTAAATCAAATTAAATCAAATGTCATTAAGATAAATTAGTAACTTAAATCAAATGTCTTATTGTATGTATTTGTATTTATATTGTATGTGTTTGTAGGTTTTTCACCTCGTCACCTCGACTGAATCACATTCACTGGTGAAAATAAAAGGTTGTGAGTGAAATCCTGAAGTCTCCTAAGTCCTCCTTTTCAAGTGTGGGAAGCCATGAAATCATAGAACACTTGACACCAAATGTTTGGACCTGTGTTACGGCACGGTGAAAGACGCTTTTAAATCCCTGAGCAGAGCTCCGCTTGGTTCATCTGACCACAATGTTGTCTATTTGGTCCCACACTACAAACCCGTCCTGAGGAAACACAAGCCGGAGAAACGTTTGGTTCCGGTTTGGTCTGAAGAGTCCATCCAGAATCTTCAAGACTGTTTTAGCTTCACAGACTGGGATTTGTTTAAAAATACTTGCGTTAATTTAGAGGAACTTACTGACACAATTTCCTCTTATGTTAATTTTTGTGAGGGATCAGTCATTCCCAGGAAATCTGTCACAATTTTTGCAAACAATAAACCTTGGATCTCCAAATCAGTTAAAAAAACAATAAATTTACGCAACATTAGCTTTAAAAAGGGGGATTTGACTCAATACCACATACTAAAAAAACAAGTGAGGAAGGAATTAAAAGTAGCTAAAGTAAACTATAAGGAGAAGGTGGAAAACATGTTCAGGTCCAATAACTCCCGGCTGGCGTGGGAGGGCGTGAAGTCCATGATGGGAATGCCAAATAAGAAAACTCACATCACTCTTAACTCCTCGTCCGCCGTGGAACTGTCAAATGATTTTAATTTGTTTTACAATCGTTTTAACACTAATGATTTTACAGAAGAGCTTTCTGTTTTTAAAGAAACGTCGTCAGGTGCAACAATGACTATTGATTTTGAAAGTGTAGTTAACATGTTTTTAAAGACTAAAGAAAGGAAAAGTCCGGGTCCTGATGGTATAGGGGGTCGTATTCTTAAGAACTGTGCCCTGCAGCTTGCAGATATCTTCTGTTTTCTTTTTAACATGTCTCTTCAAACCTGCACGGTCCCACAGCTCTGGAAAGACTCTGTCATTGTTCCGATCCCAAAATCCAAGACTGCTCAGTCCCTGAACGATTTCAGGCCTGTTGCCCTGACTTCTTTAGTCATGAAGTCATTTGAAAAACTGGTTCACAAGACCCTCTTGTCAAAAGTTGAAGATCATTTGGACCCACTTCAATTTGCTTATCGTTCACATAGAGGGGTGGAGGACGCAACAGGAACTCTTTTAAATAAGGTTTTAGGACACCTTGAAGGTGCAAAAACATTTGTAAGACTGCTTTTTATCGACTTTTCATCTGCTTTTAACTGTATCCAGCCCCACATTTTAGCAGAGAAATTACAAAGTCTGTACGGTCTTGACTTCAGCCTCATATGTTGGCTTGTGGACTTTTTAACTGCTCGGTCTCAGAGGGTGAGAGTTAATGGAGTCCTCTCTGATGTCCTTCTGTCCTCTACTGGTTCCCCTCAGGGCTGTGTTCTTTCACCTCTTTTATTTATTTTGTACACAAACGACTGTCGCAGCCATTTCCCTCAGCGTCACATTGTAAAATTTGCCGATGACTCTGTCATCCTGTCCCTTCTGAGCAGTGATGACCCAGACCCCGGGCCTGTGAAAAATTCTTCAGTAACAGCTCCCGTGGTCATTGACGGTGAAGCTGTGGAGGTAGTGCAACAGTATAAATACCTGGGAACTGTTTTCGATGATAAATTGACCTTTGACCTTCACGTGAATGCACTTTGCAAAAAGGCCCACCAGAGGATGTATTTTTATCGGAAGCTTTGTGGTTTTAATGTTGATTCAACTTTTATGAGAATGTTTTATTCATGTTTTATTGAGTCTATTTTAACCTTTTCCTTCATCTGTTGGTTTGGACTTCTGACCTGTAAGAACAAGAGCAAACTCTCGGGGATTGTCAGGATGTGCAGCAAAACTGCTGGCATAGACCTAAAGAACCTTGCAGACCTACACAAGGTGAGGTCAGTGAACAAGGCCAGGCAGATTCTGGCAAACCCTGATCACCCACTCCATGACGAGTTCAGGTTGCTTCCATCTGGACGCAGGTTTCTACAACCCAAATGTAGAACGAACAGATTTAAAAACTCATTTATCCCAGTAGCAATCAGGTTTCTTAATGCACACTAATTTTAACACTGTTATTTTAATGTTTTATTGTCTTGTGTTTATATGTGTATGTGTGTGTAAGTGCATATGTATGTATGAAACTGTGCACACCTATTGACTGCAAATCTAATTGCCCTTCGGGGATAATAAAGGAACTTGAATCTTGAATCTTGGACTGGTTCAAATATTTCCTCTCCAATAGGTTGGAATGTGTTAGTCTTGGCAATGCCACGTCCCAGAGAGTCTGTGTCTCCTGTGGTGTCCCTCAGGGGTCAGTTCTGGGGCCACTGCTGTTTTCCCTTATGCTGCCTTTGGGTCAAATTATTAATCAGTTCAACATTTCTTTTCATTGTTATGCTGACGATACACAGCTTTACATCAGGATTGGAGCATCATCATCATCCCCATTGTCATCTCCATCTTCACTCACTGCCCTCTCTACCTGCCTGGAGGAAATAAGGGCATGGATGAATCAGAACTTTCTTCAATTAAACTGCTCCAAGACTGAGGCCATACTGATTGGCACCCCTCACCAGGTACAAACATCAACTATAACAACAATTTCCTTTTCTGGACAAGACATCCCCCTCTCCACCTCTGTTACAAATCTTGGAATAAAAATGGACTCTCATCTTACATTTGAAAATCACATTAAGCATCTGTTTAAAACCTGCTTCTTCCATCTTCGAAACATCTCCAGACTTCGCCCATCTCTAACTTTTTCTGATGCTGAGAAACTCGTCCATGCCTTTGTCTCCTCCAGGCTCGACTACTGCAACTCCCTGTTTATTGGAATCCCTGGCAAAAACCTTCAGAAGCTTCAATATATTCAAAACAGTGCAGCAAGGATTTTATTGAGAGCTCGTAAATTTGAACATATTACATCCATTCTCCATAACCTCCATTGGCTTCCTGTCACCTACAGAATTCAGTACAAAACTGCTCTCATAATACACACCAATGCTTACACACAACTTCACCTGATTATCTAAAGGACATTCTTGCTCCATATCACCCACCTGGTCTCTTCGATCACAGAACAGTAATCTACTTCACATTCCACGAACCAAATTAAGGACCATGGGAGACCGGGCATTCTGTGTGGCTGCCCACCGCCTATGGAACTCCCTCCCTGACTACCTGAGAGCTCCACAGTCACTGGTTGACTTTAAACAAGGCTTAAAGACCTTTCTTTTTAAGCGAGCCTACTCTGCCTCCACATGATTTTACCTTTAATCTTAGTTGATACTATCATTGATTTTACTTGATTTATCACTTGTTTTTATTTGATCTTTGATTTTTGTTGCACTTTGTAGCACTTTGAGATTTTCGTTAATGAAAAGTGCGTTATAAATTAAATTCATTATTATTATTATTATATGTAACAACTTCACGTTAAAGATAAACCTGCTTAGATTGATTTCACCTATGAAATGTAGAATCAAACCAATGGACACAATGTGATCTTAAGGTACCATCAAAGTTCATGCTCATTAATCCAGGTATAAACCCAACAATCTTTAATCAGGTCATCTGGACGGTTTCTTTGTTGCTGAGATGTTTCGTCCTTCATCCGAAGGATTTCTTCAGTCTGAGGAGTCCACCAAACCAAACTGAATCCCACAAACAGCTCACTCCAAGAGTGGAAAAACCAGTTTGCTGGTGATAAGATGGCCTCCGGGGCCCTCCCGCTCCCCCCGTCAACACCTCAGACCATGCCAAAGTGGTTCAAAACACCAAAGTTCCTGCTCATTAATCCAGGTATAAATCCAACATACAACTGTTTTTTCCACCCTGGGAATGAGCTGTTTGTGGGATTCAATTTGATTTGGTGGGCTCCTCAGACTGAAGAAGTCCTTCAGATGAAGGATGAAACATCTCCGCAACAAAGAAACTGTCCAGATGACCTGAATTTTGTTGGATTTATATCTGGACTAATGAGCATGAACTTTGATGACCTTATGGTGTTTCTGACTTTGTCCCACGGATCTTAGAGACCCGGGAGCAGGAGGTGGGTCAAGTCTTCAGATACAAGAAACCTCTAAGAAGATCACATGAGAACCCTAAAGGCAGGATGTCAAAAAGCAACCAATGCATAAAGTACAGATTAATTTATATTTACTGTAACACCATCGTGTTCGTGCATTCAGCTCATGTTCTTTATTCTCAGTAAAAATAAAAAATGCTCTAAATTAAAACTGGCAGAATCCTAAAACTAATTTTAAAAATAACCCTAACACTTAACGCTCCTGTCAATCAATGTGTGTACAGACACAAGCAGGAATATAAACGTGTAAAGAAAATAAAGTGTATTAAATAAGTGTTACGTTGAGGAGCTGAGTGCAGCCCTGAAACACCACCTCCGGGTCACAAGACCTGCCTCCAGCCCCACACGTCCACCATCGGTCTCGGATCTCCCTCAGAAATGGCAACTCATACTAAATAAATCAAGGAAACCTGAATTAAGTTTTATAAATTGTATTAAAGAGGAACTAAACCCCGGTCTAAAAATGTGTTTATGGCAACATCTATGGGTTGAACATAGGTATTGCAGCTTAATTTTCTTATTGGTCTAGGATTCTCACTGTGACACGTTTTCTCACTCTGACATCACAAAGGTGGTTCAAGCAGAGCCAATCCCCTGCAGAGATGAGAAGGTCCTGCAGCATTCATACCTTATATGGAAGTGCCACATTTCACTCCTGACAAACGGTTTTACTTTTCATTTTTTATCCATTTTTGTAAGCCTTTGGTTTTGGATGGAATGGGTGGAATAGATAAATACATCTACATGTTTATACTTTGTTGTTGCTTGGTGTATGTTGTTGGCTAGAGGTTTAATTTGTTTTAGGTTGTTGCTGGTGGAGGCGTGAACAAAAGCACAACTCTACCTCCACCCCTCCTTGTCTCTCGACACGCCCATTTTCAGGGAGATTTTCAAACTGCTTCAGGGGGAAGAGGTACTTTCTCAGCCTGTGTTTAGTCGCACTTTAAAGTAAAGGCAGGAAAAGGTTACAGTGTACAGCGCTGGCTCTCTGATATGATCAGCATGCAGAAGAGAGAGAGATGTCCAGTGTCAATACAAATTTACTGGGTCTAGGCCCCGCCCTTCGCAGAAGGGGAGCTCTTCCTGTCATGTGTATGAGGGGGCGTGGCTATGTGTGATCTCATCAGATCTTATGTGAATTGATGCATGTGGAGAAACATGGGACAGTGCATTACAGCCTTCTACGGAAGCGTATTGCAGTCAACCATGAAAAAAAAATTGGAGCTTATGTAGTAATCACGTGATACGTATGTAGTAAAAACGTGATACGCCTACAACTCCCGCACAACACAAGTTCTGTGTTAAGAGAGGTGGAAAGAGAAGATATGGAGACGCCGCTAATGTCGAACCGGTTAATACCATAGACTTAATATGCCTGTGGTTAATACAAACTCCTTTTTTATTTTATTTATCCAATAAAAAAAAGAGTAAAATAAGTTCAACCAGGTCAGGGTCAAACCAGGGTCATTGGAGTGGAAGGCAGACGCGCTTTCCATTGTGCTACTGAGGCATGTGGCATTTTGCAGGTCTACTATATATTTAAAGGAACCACCCCTCCTAAAATACTGGCTACGCGAATGCTACATCTATACTTATCACGCTATTACTAAATACGTATCACGTTTTTACTACATAGTATCACGTTTTTACTACATAGTATCATGTTTTTACTACATACGTATCACGTTATTTCTACATAGTATCACGTTTTTACTAGATAGTATCATGCTATTACTACATAGTATCACGTTTTTACTACATACGTATCACGTGATTACTACATAAGCTCCAATTTTTTTTTTCATGGTTGACTGCAATACACTTCTGTACCTTTCTACGTGATGTAGCAAGCAAAATAAACTCTATTCATTGACAGATATTGAATCCATGGGAGACTCTTTTTAGAGCTGCTGGTCCAGTTTGACCCAGTCAGAACCGGGTCATAATTTCATTATGATCCCTTCTCTGAGTAGATCAAAACCCCAGGACCAGTCTACATAAATATCTAACATAAGTTTCCTCTGCAGAGTGAATCAGAGTGGAATGTTGGTTAAATTTAAACAAAAGTGACAGAATAATGATTTATTTATTTTCTAAATGCGTTTGGAGCTCATTTCTGCTGTTTTTGTTTGGAGTGTTGTTGAGGAGGCCCTTCTTAAAGATTTCCGTGGTTGCTTTATAAACACCAGGCGTCTAGACGAGACGTATCGAGCCAAAACAGTCGGTGTTTTCTCCTCTTTTGTTTCTCCTCCTTTGACTTCTGCCGCTCAGCAGCTTTTCACAGAACCAGAACCCTGGCTGAGAGAAATAAGAGAGAAATCTGGTTTGTGCTCATAAACGGAGCGCTACCTGGAAGCGGCGTTCGTTCTGTCGGGGTGAGAGCAGTGGGATGTGCCGACCTTTGACCCCTGCTTAGTGTTTTTATTTTTTATTTTAACTCCTACAGCATATGTACGTCCTCCCACTCCTCACTCCTCCATCCATCATCCACCAGCCCGTCATCAGTGAGTTTAACTTCATGGAGCGATCCGACCAGATGATGTGCAGAAATTCAGGGTTATTTTTACCATTTCTGAACCATTCTGCCATATTTTACCAGTTACATGAAGTGTCTTTACAAACTAAAATAACATTTGTTCCACATCAATTTTCTTATTTTTTGGCACCGTGTTTTTTCGGACTATAAGGCGCAATAACAATGAACGGGTCTGTTTTCATACATAAGGTGCGTTAAGCAAAACTAAACAGTCAGATAAGTGAAACTTTATTCAACGCATTCACAATAAGGGCAGCACGGTGGCACAACTGGTAGAGCTGATGCCTCTCAGCGAGCAGGTCCCTGGTTCAAATCCCGGTCCGTGGACCTGTCCTGGAGCAGGAACACTGCATCACTGGCCAAGAAGGCTCACCAGCGCCTCTACTTTCTCCGCAAGCTGAAAAGGGCTGGAGCTTCAACCCCCATCATGTGCACCTTCTACAGAGGTGCCATAGAAAGTGTCCTGACCAGCTGCATCACTGTGTGGTTTGGTGCATGTACTGCATCCTGCCGCAAGAGCCTCCAGCGCATCGTGAGAGCAGCTGAGAAGATCGTCGGCACCTCCTTCCCCTCACTGCAGGACTTACACAGCAACCGCCTCACTCGGAAAGCCCTCTGCATGGCAGGTGATCCCACACACCCACTACACAGCTGCTTCAGACTGCTGCCATCAGGGAGGAGACTGAGGAGTCTCCAGGCTCGAACCAGCAGACTGAGAGACAGCTCTGTTCATCAGGCAGTCAGGATGCTAAACACTCTGCCTGCTCTGCCTCCCCTCCCATTTGAACTGCCTTAACACAAAAAACTTTCTCACACATTACCACACAACACAAAGATTTTAACACTGGACTCTGTGTCATCAAACGGGTTATTCACTAAACTCTCGGTCATGTGCTCATTCAGTTTGCACTACTTCTCATATTTGCACTAATGTTTGTATTACATTACTGCCTATAGTCATACTACTGTTTACATTCACTGTTTACATTTATTACTACTGTTTACATTTATTACTACTGTTTACATTTACACTACTTTTATATCTACACTACTGCTGATACATATACAGTATTCTCTGACTAGCCTTATTTAAGGATGCCCAATGTGCCTTATGTGCCTTACTGCATATGCCACTTTGCCTCTATACCAACATCAACTACCTCATACATATACTGTGTACATTAACTCATATGCTGCTTTGCCACTCTTTGCAAATGTCAATGCTAGAACCTTCAGTTTATTTTATAGATATACTTTTTATACTTTTATACTACTATGCAAAAACTCAGGACAGTATTACACTTTTATTATTTCATTTTATGCTTATGTTTATTAAATGTTTAGTGTTTTAGTGTTTAAATGGTTACTGTTGCACCGAGGGACTGAGAGAAACGCAATTTCAATCCTGTGTATGTCCTGTACATATTGCAGTTCTGACAATAAAGTTGACTTTGACTTTGACTTTCTGGGTGGAGTTTGCATGTTCTCTCTGTGCATGCGTGGGTTTTCTCCGGGTGCTCCGGTTTCCTCCCACAGTCCAAAAACATGCATGTTAGGCTGATTGGTAATTCTAAATTGACCCTAGGTGTGAGTGAAACAGGCCCCTCTTTTAAACGAGTCCCCGTGGCTCAACGAGGCTAGCCTGTATAAATAAAGGTTGAATGAATGAAAATAACCACATAAAATCAGTATGAGGTAAATTAACGGATTTAAGTACACCTTATAGTCCGAAAAATACAGTAGTTTAAAAAAACGTGTCCTTTAGAACGAGTCAAAAGTCTGTGCACTTTCATCCATAAGTTTTATTCTAAATCTTTTTGAGAAGATGTAAACAAAAAAACATTTTTTTGTTCAATCAAACTAAAACACTGTATTATGTTTTTAAAACTTTTATCTGGCTCAACACATAAACTGGCGGTGACATTTTTTTTTTAAGAATCGTGAATACACATTAAAAATTTCACTGCTTTCATGAAGTAAAAAACATACAATCCTGTGAACAAAACATTTGTTGATTAAAGAAAAACTTGTTTTTTGTTGGTTAGTTTCAGGTCTGAGGCTGACAAAAACTACAACAAAGAAGAAATAAGACTCTAATGTTCACTTGTTCATTTATTAAATATATAAATTAATAATTTTCATATCTACAGTATGAATAACGAGACTGGGTAACTCCCAGGGAAGTCAAATGAAAAATACTAATTTTCAGCTGAACTCGCAGATTCAGCAGTAAATGAACTTTTTATAAGTTGTATTAATTATTAATCGTGAACAGAAAACAGGATTCATCCTGGAGGTTTCCCTGCTTTAATCTAACACACACTTTTTACATCTGCAGTGTTTTCATTTATTTATTACTGATGGAACTTGGATTTGCTGTAAAATGTAAACAAAAAAAAAAGAATTTGATTGTTTTTAGTTTTTATATTTGCTGTTTTAAATCTTCTTGTGATGATGTCTGAGGACTGATTCCCAGGTGACCGACCTGCTTAAATGACGCTTAACGAATGTCAGCAGAGTGATGTCAGTATTTATCAGTCAGTCACATGTTTGTAGTGTGAGCAGCTGACGGGCAGCGTTTGGTCATGTCAGACTCATCAGTTGTTATAAATCTGTAAGAAACCACTCACCATCTGTGGGATGCCAAGGGCTGATGGAGGTTAGGTGTGCTTTATGATCCTCTGCGAGATAACAAACTACTATAAAAATGTATATACATTCAAACCTGACAGACAACGACAGCTCAGATAAAACTTAATTTATGATGATTTATAGTAAAAACGTAAAACATGCAGGGGGTGAATACTTTTTAATAGCCACTGTACCTTTAGCTACTTTTAATCACTGTACCTATAGTCACTATATTGTTAGCTACTTATAGTCACTGAAGTTTTAGCTACTTATAGTCACTATATCATTAGCTATTTATAGTCATTGTAGTCATTTAGTTACTTTAGTTACTTCACTATCTTTATTTCCACTTTACAATTTGCTACTGGGCTTCTGTTGATTCTGGATGATAGCATTTTAGCAAGTTGAAAGAAAGGATTACTTTGGATTAGTTAGATAATTGATAAATACTTGTCAAGAAGTAAGTGGACTCTTAATATGTGATCTTCCCTTCAATCTGGCTTCAGGAAACAACATAGCACAGTAACCGTGTTTCCATCAAGGTTTCTAGGTGCGCATTTTGAAGTATCGCAGCAGAAAAGCTTAATGGAAACGGCAAAATCCGTATTTACTTTCTCAAGTTCGCCAAAAAGTTTATACGCTCGCTTGAGGTGGTTTTTGGGATGTTCGAAAATGAGCAGATGCGCACAGCGACAGATGGAAACACATTTGCCGACTCGTGCTGCCGAAGCGAACATTCACGTCACGTGACTGATCAGCTGTTTCCGCTCCGGACAACATGTAACATCGCTAAAACTAGTTTGTATGACAGAATAAATACAACTCGACCGATAGCAACACGTACCTGAAATATTCTCTCCATTTTGACGAGATGTGTGGCCAGGTTCTGTTTTCAACTGCTACTTCCTGTTTACTGTAGACATGCGCAGTGCTCACGTCTGACGTAATGACGCTGACGTCTGACGTAATGACGCTGTGCGTGGCTTGGTAGATGCGCTTCAAGCCAGCAGATGGAAACACTTCTGCTTCGCATTAATTTGTATTTACATATTTGCGAGATTTCAAAAATTAGCTCAAAAATCGAAATGAAAATGGATGGAAACACAGCTAATGACTCCTTCGCTAAAGATTTTTAATGATGTTGTTGAAGCTTTGGGTGCTAAGTATTACCGTGCTGCACTTTACTTAGACCTTCCCAAAGACTTTGGTACTGTAGATCGTGACATCAAAACTAAACTTCACCCACCCACCCTCCATCCTCACCGACTGTCTCAATGAGCTAAATCACTGGTTTTCTAACAATTTCCTTCAGATAAACAGCAACAAAACAGAAATCATTCTTGTTGGTACCAAAAACTCTATTTCAAAATCAGAACATCTTCTCGTCCCCCTTAACAACTCTCTGCTATCCCCCTCCCCTCAGGTCAAGAGTCTCTGTGTCATCCTCGACACCACTCTCTCCTTCACTTCACACATCAACAATATTACTCGGTCTGCCTATTTCCACCTCCGTAATATTAACCGTCTCCGTCCTTCTCTCACACCCCGCTCCACAGCCATCCTGGTGCACAGTCTTGTGACTTCCCGTATCGATTACTGCAACTCCCTTCTCTACGGCCTCCCCAACAAATCTCTCCACAAGTTACAGATGGTCCAGAACTCAGCTGCCCGTGTCATCACTCAAACCTCCTACTATAACCACATCACTCCTGTCCTGCAGCAGCTCCACTGGCTCCCGGTTAAATCACGCATCATCTTCAAAATTCTACTTCTCACGTTCAAAGCTATCCACAACCTTGCCCCTCCTTATCTATCTGACCTCCTACAAATCTCCATCCCATCACGCTCTCTCAGATCCTCCTCTTCGCTACATCTCCATGTACCCTCTGCCCGCCTCTCCACCATGGGGAGCAGGGCCTTCACCTGCTCTGCCCCTCACCTCTGGAACGCCCTACCGCCAGACCTTCGAAACACCACCTCCCTTTCTCTGTTCAAGACTGCTCTGAAAACACATCTCTTTAGACTAGCTTATCATTAACTTTACTAAATGTATTTTTATTATTTTGCATTTTATAATCTTTATGTATTTTATATTTCAATTTGTCTA
>JBBPBX010099766.1:0-12475 GCA_038048925.1 Garcialebias charrua | reverse complement strand
TCTAGCGTTGACATTTGCAAAGAGTCATCAACATCTCCAAAAGTTTGGTCTGTGTTGTAAAAAGCTGCACTTTCAACCTACAGAAGGAATGTTGTTGTTGGAATATGGGGGAGATGTTTTGTTTATGCTACTGGGGGGATGTTTTGAGCACACAAAAGACTTCAGCCCCAGGGGGTCACACAAACCTAATTGAATGCAAATCCCTCAATCTGTAATTTGACAGACTGTGGTAAGTGTAGTACTCATCTGAATATTCTGGTATTCCCAGTGTTAAACGTACACCTTGTTGGTGGATTTTGGGTAAACCATACAGACTTGGCGTGGCCTCCCCTGGGTACAATCTGTGGTACAGAATATTGTCAATAGCCTTGACCTGCTTCAAAATTTTCAGGCAATCTATCAACTTCTTCTTGTAACCACTTCCTGGATCTCTTTTCAGCGGATCATAAGTGGTTAAGTCACTAAGGAGTGACATAACTTTCTCATGATACTCTTTCTGGTTCAAAATCACTGTGCACCTTCCTTTGTCTGCTGGGAGAATTATGATGTTTTTGTCTGCCAGTTCAAGTCAGAGACAATGTGACCCACTTTGTGACAATAAAAACATTGTCTCTCCGATGTTGAAGTACTTTTGATCTGAGACTACGGCTTAACCTCTTTCCATGATTTATCCTGAGAAGACTGTTTAGATTTGCTCACAAAAACACTTTTGTGAGTAAGTGCAAACTCTTCGGCCAGAACAGCTGCTTCCTGTAGGGTAGTAACCTTCTGCTCATTCAGGTACAAAACTGTACGATCTGGAAGACAAATTTTAAACTCCTTCAACAATACGAACTCACGTAGTGAAGTGAAGTCAGTAGCCTTAGTTGCTTGACACCATCTGTTAAACAACATTGCCTTTTCCCTTGCAAATTCAACAAATGTTTGTTCAGTGTTTTTCTGTAAAGCTCTGAAACATTGCCTGTAAGCCTCAGGCACCAACTCATATGCCCTGAGTATAGCAGCTTTAACTTTGTCATACACAAGACTGTCTTCAATAGTTAGTGCTGCACACACATCCTGTGCTTTACCAATCAGTTTGCATTGCAGTAAAAGAGACCAAACCTCTGTAGGCCAGTGCAAGGCATTAGCAATCCATTCAAATGCATTAAAATATGCCTCCACTTCTGTCTCTCTGAATGGTGGAACTAGAGCAATGTTTTTACTTATGTCAAATGTGGAGGGTCTAGGTGAATGAGGTTTAGCTGGTTTACTGAAATCGGCTTAATCTTCACCAGAATCTGTAGTGAAAACAGTGGTCGGTTTATGAGCCTGCAGCTCCAGCTGACATATTTTAATGGCAGTTTCAGCTTCAATTTGTCGGCATTTGAGCTTGAACTCAAGATCATCCTTACGTTCCCTCTCTCTGGCTTCCAGTTCAAGTCGAGCCAGATGCACCTTTAAACGAGCTGCAACACTAGGATTTGTAGACTCCATAGAATAAGGCTCAAACCATGAGAGAGAGAGGCTGGTGGTTTACCCCCCTCTGGTTTTGCAGCAGTAGGTGTCCTCATTCCATACTCAGCAGAAACTGCAGGCTGATCAGCAGCTTCAAAAGATGGGGTGACATCCTCTTTATCCAGTTCCAGTGACATCACTCCTTTTTCGACCAAGCTATTATTAAAGACAAGAGATTTTAATTCACTTTTAAGCATTGACTTAGACACTGAGATGCCATAGACAATTAAACAAAAATCATCCTTTCTACAGACATCAAACTGTTGTACAGAAGGATTACTTACAAACTCCTCCACTTTAAACTGTGCCATGCTCAAAATTAATACATACCGGACAAGGGCCCCCACTTATGTTACAACCCTCTTAATGGAAGTTAGTCATGGCACTGGGGTGTAACACAAACCAAGTAAGTAAATCTCAAGCAGTTGATGTATATAGATAAAATACAATTTATTTTACAATTGTGAAAAGGGTAACATAACAAAAGTATAATCCCATAACAGTGGAGCTTTAAGCTTCAGGGTCTCCAAGGCCAAAACAATAAACAAAACACCTCCCTCTAACTATGAAAACACAAATATCTCTGGCTTAGAATAAACTCAAAAGTACAAGGGCTAAACTTCCTGTCTGACCATAAAACAGGAGATAAGAGTTAGAACAAAAATCAGAATCAGAATCAGAATAATGTTTATTGGCCAAGTATGTTGACATACACAAGGAATTTGTTTCCGGCTGTTCGTGTCTCTCTAGAAAATGTCTCTCTAAAAATGCTAAAAACTATACAGATACTTTACATAAAACTTACAAATAATACACAAAATACAGAAGGATTCATATCACATGAGGGTTGTGAATGGGTTGAGGGTCACGCTGATGGATGTCTGATGATCAGCTGTTGATGATGGTGATGGCTTGGGGGAAGAAACTGTTTTTGTGTCTGGCAGTCTTAATGGACAGATATCTGTAGCGTCTGCCAGACGGGAGAGTTGGAACATGTTGTGACCCGGGTGTGTGGAGTCTGTGATGATTTTTCCAGCCCGTTTCCTGGTTCTTGCGTGGTACAAGTCCTGAATGGAGGGCAGAAAATGGCAGATAACCCCTACCAGCTTCCACTGTGAGACTAATAAAACACCACACTATTGTACAGCTTTTCAAAGCACAATCCACCAATAAGATCACACCAGATCTCAAAGCACAATCCACCAACAAGATCACACCAGATCAAGGCCAAAGAGGAAGGGACTTGGTACAACTGAGGTGAAGCTCTTTATGGAGCAGCTGACGAGCTATAACACCAGACACCTGTGGCAACCAGGTAGACAGCAAGGTAGACCTGAAACACAGGAAAGGATAAGAAAAGGTGTCTCATGAAGAGAGCTCCCGATACTAGAGGTTAGGGACCGTAACATTGACCTGTCACTTTGACTTTGTTTCTGCAAGATGGCCGTGCTCAGAGCAGCCGTAGCTTCACGAGCTCCCGGTTCATCCTTAGTTTATAGTAATTTTAATAGTGTTTTTGTACCTGACTCTGCGCGTTTTTTGCGGGTGAATTATAGCCGAACTGAACTGTTAAGAATCGGAGCGGATTTACCACAGGGCACAGCTGAAATCAGCAATGAACTCAAATCAGAGCTCGGAAGATTGGAGCTGTTAAGGACATCTTTCTGGAAGCAGACGCGCTCCAGGGGAAAGAAAAGGAAGCGTTGCTCACGAGGAAAGAAGAGGGGTTGCCGAGCAGGATTATGACGAGACTACGGGCAGACGCTAAAACCGGTAGACCCCCGATGCCGGCTCTTTTTCTGTCTAACGTCCGCTCGCTGGACAACAAAATGGATCTACTTCGTTTGAGAGTGACCACGTCGGAGGAGATGAGAAGGTGCTCCGTGCTCTGCCTAACGGAAACGTGGATCTCTGAGGATACACCAGACTCTGTTTATGAGTTGGATAATAGACTCTTTTTCAGAACGGACCGGTGCACCGAGACTACAGGGAAAACACGAGGTGGCGGTGTTTGTATTTACGTGCACAAAGACTGGTGCACGAACTGTTCCGTGATTAAAAGGCTTTGTTCAGCTGCCGTCGAGTTGATCACAGTAAGATGTAGGCCGCATTACCTTACTCGCGACCATGCTGTGATTTTAATAACAGCTATTTACATAGCACCCGATGCTAATGCTAATGACGCCCAGGGAGAAATTCATGACTTACTCACCTCGCTGCAGTGTAAATATCCTGAGGGGCTCTTCATTGTTTGCGGAGACGTCAATCACGTAGATCTTCAAATCTCCCTCCCAGCCTTCAATAAGAACGTCTTCACAGCAACGAGAGGTGATAAAACGCTGGACCAAGTCTACACAAATGTAAAGGGGGCGTACACGGCGAAGACACGCCCAGCGCTCGGAGCTTCCGATCACGACTCTCTGATCCTGGCACCAAGACAACTCCCCCCACTCAGGCGCTCCAAGCCGGAACAAAGAGAGATAAGAATCTGGAGTCAAGATAGTTCCCCCATGTTGAGAGACTGTTTTGAGAAGACAAACTGGTCTGTTTTCAGAGAAGCAGCTACTGAAGGAAGTTCAGTGGATATGGAACTCTATGCTTCCTCAGTCCTGGGCTACATCAGTACATGCTCTGAAAATGTATCCATAAGAAAATATGTTAAATCCTACCCGAACCGGAAACCCTGGTTAAATAAAGAAGTTCACGCCTTGCTAGCAGCCAGGGACACTGCATTCAAGTCAGGAGATAAAGAGGAGCTGAGAAAGAGTAGGAATGAACTGAAGGATGGCATTAAGAAGGCCAAGGCCACGTATGCACAGAGGATAGAGGGACAGTTCACCTCACAAGACCCACGGAGCATGTGGAAGGGTATTAACTAGGTACACATAGGAGGTATTAACACGTAGTGCAAGGAAACTTAAGTCTCTCCCAAACCCAACTAACATGCATGGATCATTCTGTGTACTACTGATTTATGATTTATTGGGTGTTGTTTGCAGTGGACATGATTCTGCTTATTATATGTGATTCCTGGAAATGCTCCAGCTGAGGAGGTGGGGATGGAACTTTATTTTTGTTTTATTGCACATTTCAGTGTACAAATTTTAATATAACATTGTGGAAATTGGTTTACATTTTTAGAATCTAACTTATCAGCACCATTATAAGTGGGTTTACAGACGGACAGTAGCATTGCATAATCATTAGGAGAGTAATTTAACTCACATGGAGTTACCCACGTTCAGGCCTTCTCTCAGATGAGTGAATTGGGTTAAACCAAGAAGGCCCTGTTTTATTCATTCATTCATTCAACCTTTATTTAGTCAGGTAAATCTTTTGAACCTCATGGGCTCATTTACGAAAGCGACCTGCTGTTTTAGTCTAACAAGTCGAAAGTTTGTGGTCTAGAGTTTCTCAACAGATACCAAAGGAGGCAAGACTAGATGGGCCTGGTCAGTACGGACCCGGGTGGAGTCACAGAACGTACATCACAGGCAATGCGTGTCAATGCCAGAGGATCCACACAGTTCCATCTCAGCGAACGTGCTGCAGCCAAAGAGTCCCAACGTCCTCTGAACCCATTTGAGGCAGCCTTGGTGGAGCATCAGGACTAAAGTACTCCCCATTGCATCTGGAGCGGGTTGGGTGCACGTTGAACAAGTCGTGCAGGTTCTTCGTCCTTGATCCAGTGGTGCATCTGGAGTAAGTCATCCTCACGCTGTGAGGGTGTTGATGAACCCTTCATCCCTGAGGAAGTGATCCAGTGTCGTTTGGGGTTTTCCTTTCTTCCTTCCTGTGGAGTAAGTTTTAACATCGTTCAGTTGTCCTGGCATGCAGTTTCTTGAAGAGGCGATCTGTTTCTTGTAAGAAAGCATCCTGAAAAGCATCTTTGATCTTGCTTTTGTGATCAGAGGTGCAGATACGTTAGGGAAGTGATTTCCCCCTGTTTTTGCCTCAAAGTTTTCTTTGTTGTAGCCTTCTGAGGGAAGAAAGCTGCAGAGTAAATGGTAAAATGGTAAATGGAGCTTATTTATATAGCACTTTCCAGCCCCCTGTGAGGAGCCCCAAAGCGCTTTACAATACCAGCCATCCAGCCATTCATTCAGACATTCATACACCGGTAGTTGGTGTAGAGTATCACAAGTGTTGGCATTCATCACTCTGTGCAGCAAGAGGAGCATCCATCCTATTGGGTTTGAGCAATGGCTGATTGCCAGAGGAACGGGGAAATTGAACTAATCCCAGCTGGACTTATTATCATCTTCAGCAGCCTGCAACCCCAAAAGGGGGTGGTGGCTTTTCATCATCCAAATTACCTCTGAAGAAGTGCATCTTCCAGCAGGATCTGTGAGGAACAATATTCAGGGTGTTTTGTAAAATTAACAGAGACTTACAGGGTGTTTAAATTTTAAAGGTGTTGAGACATCCCCACTTATTAACTTTTATATTTTGTTACATTCTTATAATTAACGCCTTAGTTTGGGTCAATCATTTACATTTTAACTTTAGGCTTTACATTTTTATAGATCATACATTTAAAATTACATTTTAGACTTTACATTTGAGTATTAATCTTAGTGTTACATTTTAACTTTTATTCACATTCAACATTTTTACCACTTTCCTAAGGTTAGAGGTCAAGTTCAGAACACATCAGCACATACATTTTGCTCACAGCCAGCTGTAATTCTTATAGCTCTGGGGTTACATTAATCGATTTAAGGGTTCAATTTTACAGTGTGAGGTTTGAAAGCTAATTCAGGTTTTACAACCTTCAGGTGTGATCAATTACAGGGTTAAGATTTTAATCTACTTTCAGAATTCATGCTGGGTGTGATGTGTTCATTTTGAGACTGGCTTTGGATTGCAGGCAATGATCCAGTGATTCCTATGTAAAAAAAAAAAAAAAAAAAGGAGAAAGAAGATTTTGTAAACTTTGAGTGTATTGTGTTGCATTAATGTGGTTGGACTTTTAACAATTATTTTTCGTGCATTTCATTACCGTTTCAGGGTTCGCATTTTTCAACTGCATACTGATTTTGGGGTTCATTACAATCTGTTCACTACTGTTCATCATGGCTTATGGGTGTAATAGGGTTCTCATAGCAGGGTGGGTGATGATGAGGCTGATGGCTTCAAACATTCTGCTGTGGTATACCAGGTCATCCTAGAGGTCGTCTGTCATCCATCTGAGGGACATGGGGGATGTTCCCAAGCTTTGAGCGTGGTCTTGTTGTGGTGAATTTTACAGGCTGTTTATAATCTTTACACTTTTTGGTTTACTTTTTGCACTTTGAAGTTGATCCCTGCTGTTACTATTTAGGTCTATTCATATTTTCTTCAGCTTTGATGAGTTTTATGTTTTTGGGTAACTTCAATACATCTTAGGCTCAAGGATTACTCTGGTTTTTATGGTTGGGGTCTGAGTCTGCTTTTTACTGTTGAGTGACTTTCAGGTTTAATCTTATTCTTTCCTATTTTTTGAGGGTTGATTACGCTCTTGATAGTTTACTGTGCTTTTTAGTGACTTGGCTGTTGTGATATGTACATTCATGGGTTCGAAGGTTACTCTTTCTTTCCTGGTTGGCAGGTATCAGATTCTGTTTTAGGTCCTAGGTTGACCAGGATACAACAGATTGATATTTGGTTGTGCTGAGGGTATGATTTTTAGGTGTTTTAACAGTGAGTTAGCTCCAGTGCCCATGAATGTCAGTGTTTCGCATTTCCATTGTTCTTCTTTTTTTTTTTGGCTTTTCCCCTTTCAATTGCAGCACCTACAGGTCTGAGGATGAGTGTCCACATATGAGTAACGGGACAGACTAAGAGACCACATGCAGGCCAAGAGAGGGTGGAGGGGTCCCAGGTGTCTTAGTCTGCTCCCGGGGCTGGTTGTGAGTTTGCTTGAGGGTTTGGATGTTATAGTGTGTTGTAGATTTTTTTTGGGTGCTTTAGGTTTTAGCGGTTATGGAGTCAGATTTGTATAGGGGTTGTAAGGTGTGATTGTTGTTGGTTTTTGTGGTGTCGTTTGCTAGTTTTGCTCGTATACTGTTTGCTTCCTGGGGTCCGGTTCTGTGGGTTAGTCCGTTTTGGTGACCTATTTTCAATAGGTCATGAAAGGGAATGAAGAGTTATGACACTGTTTTATATACTTTTTACTAATTATATATGCTCAAGAAGTGTTACTGTTTCATCAAGGTATTCTCGCTGTACTTTAAACGAACACTAATTACTTCTGGTTAACATGTTACATTGCATATACACTCTATGAAACAACATATTACATTTACCATAGTATAACTTTTAAGTAGAACACATTATGAATTGAATCTTCATACACATTACATGAGATTAATGACACACACAGCTAAGAATCATTAGTGACCAATCAGAGTAGTTGCACACAGTCTGCTATTTACATTCTACTAACAACACAGCAAACTTAGAGTTTTCAAACTGCACAAGACAAGGTCAGTGCACCATAAATCAGTCAGCAACCTTGAACACCATGGTAACGAAGCAGCAGGTCTTATCTTGAAGCAACCAATGGGAACATGACAAAACGATATAACAGAGAAATACACTATCACTGAGCTGAGCACTTTGAGGGAACGCTGCTGTAGGAAGTTTCAGTATTTCTGCTCCCATTTTATATGCATATAAAATGTATTTTATGTCTGTACTCTGATTAATCCTGTAACCCTTATGCCTGTCATAATAAATTCTTTTTTATACAAGTACTCTCTCTCTCCTTTGGAGCACGTCTCTAAGAGTTTAGGACTCTTCACAGTTCAACTTAGACATACTGTTAAGATTGACATAATTAATATGGTGTGCTTTTCACTTACGTCATCAATGTGGGACTACTTAAGGCGTGGTGTTGGCACAGCTGTGTTGAGTTGAAGTGGTTTGTCTAATCGTCTGTATGTATCTGCTGGATTATCTGCGTGAAATAAACCTCCTGAACTAAAACTGAATTGTGGACCTGACTTTGTCCGACTCATCCTGCCCTAAAGATGCCAAACCCGACAGGTTATGGACCCAGAAGGGAGAAGGAAGGTTGCTGGCAAAGAATGTGCTTCGACTGAGAAGAGCGGAACTACGAGCTGTGGGAAACAAAGTTCCTGGGACACCTCCGACTACAAGGTCTGAAAAATACGATTCTACTGAAAGTCGAGCCAGATGCAGAGGTAGATGAGGATGACACAGCGAAAAATGAGATGGTTTATGCAGAGCTAATACAGTTTCTTGACGACAAAAGTTTGACTTTGATTATGAAGGGAGGCAGCAGACGACGGCAGGAAAGCATTACAAATCCTGTGAGACCATTATGCGGGCAGAGGAAAACCGTGAGTAATCAGCCTCTATACAGAACTGACATCCCTCCAGAAAACGGCAAGTGAGACTGTCACAGACTTTATTATACGAGCTGAAACTGCGATTACTGCACTGAGAAACGCTGGAGAAACACTGAGTGACGGACTACTAGTTGCCATGGTGTTGAAAGCAATGGCGGCTGGTGATTTTTTTTTTATGGAGGGGCGCCATAAAATTTTTTAAAGCATGTGCAGAAGTATGCATAATTATGTTTGTATACTGTAAAGTAAGTTTGTTCATGTTTTTATTTGTATATATCAGGTGTATCCATTTGTATAACACTATTATTAATAAAACATGGTTCATCTTCACCTTGTTTGAGGCATCAGTGTGAAAAGAGAATGGGAGTGTTCTGCTTCCATCCATCCATCCATCTTCTTCCGCTTATCCGGAGTCGGGTCGCGGGGGTAGCAGCCTAAGTAAGGAGGCCCAGACTTCCCTCTCCCCAGCCACTTGGAGCAGCTCCTCCGGGGGAATCCCAAGGCGTTCCCAGGCCAGCCGAGAAACATAG
Source organism: Garcialebias charrua (assembly GCA_038048925.1). NCBI lineage: Eukaryota > Metazoa > Chordata > Actinopteri > Cyprinodontiformes > Rivulidae > Garcialebias > Garcialebias charrua. The sequence continues at coordinate 3,093 of JBBPBX010099766.1, read as the reverse complement.
TCCCTCCAGCGTGTCCTGGGTCTTCCTCTGGGTCTCCTCCCGGTGGGACATGCCCGGAACACCTCACCAGGGAGGCGTCCAGGAGGCATCCTAACCAGATGCCCGAGCCACCTCAACTGGCTCCTCTCGATGTGGAGAAGCAGCGGCTCTACTCCGAGTCCCTCCCGGATGACTGAGCTTCTCACCCTATCTCTAAGGGAGAGTCCAGCCACCCTGCGGAGAAAACTCATTTCAGCCGCTTGTATCCGAGATCTTGTTCTTTCGGTCATAACCCAAAGCTCATGACCATAGATGAGGGTGGGAACGTAGATCGATCGGTAAATTGAGAGCTTTGCCTTTTGACTCAGCTCTCTCTTCACCACGACAGACCGGTACAGCGCCCGCTTCACTGCGGACGCTGCACCTATCCGCCTATCGATCTCACGCTCCAGTTTTCCCTCATTCGTGAACAAGATCCCGAGATACTTAAACTCCTCCACTTGGGGCAGGACCTCCTCCCCGACCCGGAGAGGGCATGCTACCCTTTTCCGGCTCAAGACCATGGCCTCGGATTTGGAGGAACTGATCCTCATCCCGGCCGTATCACACTCGGCTGCAAACCGCTGTTCTGCTTCCACTACCAAGATGGCGGCTGAGCAGAGAGGACGCTTTTAGTCGGGCTCCTGCCAGTACTACCTCCAAAAGGAGTATTTGGATAGCTTGTACTCGCAGTTTTTTTGCAGTGGATGTGCAGAGAGGAGTGCTAAAAAAGCTGCGGAAATTGGACTGGAACATGCGATCCAGAATTATGAATCTACAAGCCAACGTGTCCGTGAGTTTTTGCTGAGAGTTATCCTAGCGTAGCTACAAACCGGGCTAATCAAAGCTAACCGAGCTGGATCACCGTAACCGGGTGCCGTAGCTGCGAAGCTGAGGGCTTCGTTAACAAATAAACCGGAAAAATACGCTGGCTGTTACGAAGAAACGCGGGTCGGCACGCTGGAGGTGCTTTGTTGCAGCGAAAGAAAACAACAAAGCTAGGAGTGGAGACTACGGGCTACAAGCTAACGCTAGCCATGTGCTACTGATAAAAGCTAACGCGAGTGGGCCGGGAGCCGTGAACGCGACCTGGGGCTTCGAGCTGGATCAGGCGCCGCGAGTGGGCCGGGAGCCGTGAACGCCACCTGGGGCTTTGAGCTGGACCAGGCGCCGCGAGTGGGCCGGGAGCCGTGGACGCCGCCTGGGGCTTCGAGCTGGACCAGGCGCCGCGAGTGGGCCGGGAGCCGTGAACGCCGCCTGGGGCTTCGAGCTGGACCAGGCGCCGCGAGTGGGCCGGGAGCCGTGAACGCCACCTGGGGCTTCGAGCTGGACCAGGCGCCGCGAGTGGGCCGGGAGCCGTGGACGCCACCTGGGGCTTCGAGCTGGGCCGAGCGCCGTGGGCGAGCCAGGGGACCACCGCATGGGACCGGGCTGGTGTCGGAGCTGCGCCTGAAGCTATTGGAGCTGCGTGCTGTGCTGACTGGGCTGCATCGGATCTAGTGAGCAAAGCCTCTTCGGATGATGGAGCTGATTGCTGCAGGCTGCTGAAACCGTGAGTTCTGTTCTAATAACACCGGAGCTGCTGCGACTGTAGGAGGCCCAACACCGTGTGCAAACCGGAGGACCGCCGTCTAAGCCAGGCTAGTGAGCCAACCTCTTCGGAAAACAGATCTGATTGCTGCAGACTACTGAGACCGTGAGTTCTGAACTAACTGCTGATCAGGGCACTGGGCCACAGCCACCATCGTTAGGCCTGTGAGCCTCGTGGAAGGGCCACGTGGTTCAGTAAGCAAACCATCAACCAGAGACCTGCTACCACTAGACTACAAACTCTGTAAGTAATGACGAAAATGACGAAAAAAGGTGGACAAAAGTCACCAGAGTCGGAGGGAAACAACTCAACAGAAATGCAAGACTTTAAAAAATCACTAAACTCTATAAGTGAAAAACTATCAAAATTATCAGCAAAAATTGATTCACAGGCCGGTCTGGTTGATGAAATAAGACAACTGAAAGATCTGATAATTAGCAAAGACAATAAAATAGCTGAACTGGAAAAAAAATAGATGACATGGAAAAATACACAAAAAAAAACAACGTGGTGATCACAGGACTTGATGTTAGTAAGTGTCGGACATATAAACAAGCTCTCACTAACACTGGCCCAACTGAGGATGCACCACAGGAAGAACTAGAGACTCTGGAGGAGACTGTAGTTAATTTTTTATGGGACAATTACTATGACATAAAATATGAGGACATTTCGTTCTGTTACACCCTGCCCAGTAAATCACCAAATTCCAAACCGTCGGTAGTCGTCGAGTTCGTTAGCAGGAAGTTTAGAAACTATGTAATTAGTCAATCAAAGCTACTGAAGGGAACAAAAGTGTACATAAATGAACACCTAACAAAAAAAATGGAAAAATTGCAAAGGAAGCAAGGTGGCTAAAAAGCCAACACAAAATAGCATCAACATGGACAAGAAATGGAAACATCTTTATCAAAACACATGAAGGAGCTAACCCTAAAATGATAAAAGAACTGAAGGATCTAGACGAGCTCAAGGGAGGACAAATTACAAATCAATGAAACAACTGAAATGAACAAATACATTAAAACATGACAACATACGAAGACTCAGAACCTAAAATATATAATGTTAATGATGTTATTGATGCTAACTTTTTTCCAGTAATAAAAGATAGCGAATACTACAATGAAGAGCAATTTAATGACATCAATATAACAAATGGAGTTCTCTCTATTATTCACTTTAACAGCAGAAGTATAAATGCAAATATATCCAAAATAACAGATTACTTAAAACAGTTAAACAGAACTTTTACAATAATAGCACTGTCAGAGACATGGCTCAATGATGATAACACAAGTAATATTCACATCGAAGGGTATGAATTATTTCACATGAACAGAAATAATAAAAGAGGTGGTGGTGTCGCTCTATATGTAATGAATGAAATAAAATGTAAATTAAATAATGAAATGTCAATAATAGTTGATAATATTATGGAAATGATAACAATAGAAATAATAAACAAAAATGATAAAAACATA
>JBBPBX010099764.1:0-12475 GCA_038048925.1 Garcialebias charrua | reverse complement strand
GAATGAATATATATATATATACAGTATATATACATAAAAAAATTAAGGTTCATTGATAAACTTCATCAACTCGTTTAAAAGTTCTTTTCTTTTAATTGAGTATTTTTGGGATTGAAATTGCCCCAAGGCCACACCCTGCCACAGATCTTTGGAGGACACCCCGCGTGGAGATGGTCTTCATCTGGTCTCCATGGGTCAGTCCTCAGTGCTGGTTGATCACCTTCGGTCTCACGCAGGTGCAACCCACTGAGATGAGTTTGGACTCCAGGCGGTAGTGGTAGCTGTGCCTGGCCCTGGCGTCTTGACTCGCCTCAGAACCAGCACCTGATGCAGAATGGGACGGGACTCCAGGCCCCCGTCCTCCAGTCCTTGGTGGTCCAGGCAGGTTTTGAGCAAACAGTGAGCCTGCGACAGCGCATGAGGGTACATGTTGTCATCCCTGGAGATGCTGAGGACAGAGAGGAGACAAAAAACTGTTAACAGGACTCTGAGCTTCATGAAGGACAACACACTGAGGAGCTGAAGCCTCACTTGTAGGTCCACGGTGAGATGGAGTCGCTGGCCAAAGAACTGACTTTTAGGCTGGGAACTAAATTGTTTGGGTCCAAACGCAGAGGGACCGTTTCTTCTGCTAAACCTTCAAAGGACTTCCTGTGTGGCTTTGCTGCTGTCTGTGGGACCACCACCACCATCATCCTCAACAGGACAGCGCTGACAACCTGAGGAAGAAGAACATTCATTCATTCATTCATTCAACCTTTATTTATACAGGCTAGCCTCGTTGAGCCACGGGGACTCATTTACAAGAGAGACCTGTCTCACTCACACCCAGGGTCAATTTTAGAGTTACCAGTCAGTCTAACATGCATGTTTTTGGACTGTGGGAGGAAACCGGAGAACCCGGAGAAAACCCACGCATGCACGGAGAGAACATGCAATAACAAGTCACTTTCATCATTGTCGTCGTAATGTCTAGCGCAGACATACTGAAACAAAAAAAATATAAACGTAAAAAACAAACTAACATTGATACTGAGGAAACACATTACATATTTTATTAAAGCAACAATAATCAAGTTTGATCATGAAATAAAGAAACATGTACTTGGGAACCTCCTCCAAATCCGAGGCCATGGTCTTGAGCCGGAAAAGGGTAGCGTGCCCTCTCCGGGTCGGGGAGGAGGTCCTGCCCCAAGTGGAGGAGTTTAAGTATCTCGGGATCTTGTTCACGAATGAGGGAAAACTGGAGCGTGAGATCGATAGGCGGATAGGTGCAGCGTCCGCAGTGAAGCGGGCGCTGTACCGGTCTGTCGTGGTGAAGAGAGAGCTGAGTCAAAAGGCAAAGCTCTCAATTTACCGATCGATCTACGTTCCCACCCTCATCTATGGTCATGAGCTTTGGGTTATGACCGAAAGAACAAGATCTCGGATACAAGCGGCTGAAATGAGTTTTCTCCGCAGGGTGTCTGGACTCTCCCTTAGAGATAGGGTGAGAAGCTCAGTCATCCGGGAGGGACTCGGAGTAGAGCCGCTGCTTCTCCACATCGAGAGGAGCCAGTTGAGGTGGCTCGGGCATCTGGTTAGGATGCCTCCTGGACGCCTCCCTGGTGAGGTGTTCCGGGCATGTCCCACCGGGAGGAGACCCAGAGGAAGACCCAGGACACGCTGGAGGGACTATGTTTCTCGGCTGGCCTGGGAACGCCTTGGGATTCCCCCAGAGGAGCTGCTCCAAGTGGCTGGGGAGAGGGAAGTCTGGGCCTCCCTACTTAGGCTGCTACCCCCGCGACCCGACCCCGGATAAGCGGAAGAAAATGGATGGATGGATGGATGGTACTTGGGAACCAGTACAATAAATTCTCTCAATAAAAGTTAATGAGACTAACTCGAAAGTATAGACAAAATCATATTTTTAACACGCACTAAAATACGTACGTTCAGTGCAAGTGTATGTTATACATGAACACAGAATTTTAATTAAGTCATCTTTTTAAAAATTCTTAAATTTGTAAAGTTGTACATTTTCTGTGACGCGGTTAGAAAAATAAAATAATAAAAAAAATAAGCTTCAAAGATATTTATTGTCAATATTGTGCATCTGTATTATTCTAATTTTATGTCCACTAAAATTGCAGCACAGAAAAGCCATAACAATAAAGAAATACATTATATAAAAACTGGAGCGTGAGATCGATAGGCGGATAGGTGCAGCATCCGCAGTGAAGCGGGCGCTGTACTGGTCTGTCGTGGTGAAGAGAGAGCTGAGTCAAAAGGCAAAGCTCTCAATTTACCGATCGATCTACGTTCCCACCCTCATCTATGGTCATGAGCTTTGGGTTGTGACTCGGAGTAGAGCCGCTGCTTCTCCACATCGAGAGGAGCCAGTTGAGGTGGCTCGGGCATCTGGTTAGGATGCCTCCTGGACGCCTCCCTGGTGAGGTGTTCCGGGCATGTCCCACCGGGAGGAGACCCAGAGGAAGACCCAGGACACGCTGGAGGGACTATGTTTCTCGGCTGGCCAGGGAACGCCTTGGGATTCCCCCGGAGGAGCTGCTCCAAGTGGCTGGGGAGAGGGAAGTCTGGGCCTCCCTACTTAGGCTGCTACCCCCGCGACCCGAACCCGGATAAGAGGAAGAAAATGGATGGATGGATTATATAAAAACAACTACTGTATTAAACTTTGGATTTTGTTTCTGCCTACCGTAATATCTGGTGAAAATACATTTCATAAACAATATTAGACATACAACCTTACCATCTACATTTTAAAATTGTGTAATAATATTATGATCACAGTTATATTAGTTGCAGTGCAAACCATAAAATAATCTTGACATAAATATGGTTTCCCCTTACTTACCTTGTTTCCAAAACCTGAATGGGAGTCTCCCCAAATTCACTTCTGAGACCTTCCCCAAAGTCATCATCTCTGCATAAAAACATATAATGTAGTTCAAACAATAATCAGATATTCTTTTCAACACATTTATCACACAATGACAAATTTATCTAACATATCAAAGCATGTAGGATGATTTAAAAATGATGATTTAAATGATGATTTAAAAAATAGCATCAAACAGCCATCTTCCATCCTGTTCTGCTGCTAGAAGTAAAATTTGAACTTTTTATGCTCTCCTTTCATCCTGCTTCACTGCAGGCTCATGTCCGCAGCAGACAACAAACTCGTCCACCCCACCGCAAGTTTTACAGATTTTATTCCAAAAATTAATGATTTTTGAGGCCCTTTATACAGGTAAACGTCCAAAGAGGTTGACATGTATGCATCAACAACATATATTGTGTAGTACAACTAACAGACTTTTCGATTATGAACACCAAATGATCAGCAGACAATATGCTAATTGCTAGTTGTTGTGATCAAGCCTCTCTTACACAGACAGCGCATTTACAGTTACTTTCATCATATCTGCTTGCTGATCCACAATACAATAAGTTAGGATAACTAAATGTACGTATCGAAACAATACTGAGGTTGAATGAGTTAGCTGCTGCCATTAGCATCACGTCAGCTGTAGGCCGGAAAACGGTTTTAGCCTGTTGTAGATAATATCATGGCATTTGCGCTATCACATGATTCAAGCAAAGACACTTACTTTTCAAGCAGGGAAGTTGCTAACTCTGCATCGCTTGGCAATCCTTTGAGCACTCGAAGCTCTCGCCACCTCCGCCATCTTGAAACAGCTACTGTTTGAGACGGGAGCGTGCCCACTGCCCGGCTGCTGCGCGCAGCCGCTGGGAGAGGCGGGGGGAGGGCGGGGGAAGCTCGTTCATGAAAATAACTCTGTTTTTATTGGCTGGTCAAAAACGGCCCGCTCTGGTTTTTATAAATGCTATTTTAACCACCGGGAGACGCCAGAGGAATATAGTATTTCTCAAAGATTACCTGTTTACCATCACTCTGTTAAAAAATAGTGACAGAGAGAAGAAATATGTTTATAAAAAAAGCTACATACTGCAACTTTAATTAAGTGGGAATACTGGAAACTGTGAAGAGTTAACAACATATTCTTTTGTTTAATACCTATGGTTAAAACTACATTTGATATCTTTTGCACTGTTTTGCATTATAAGAAAGAAGCTTAATACAGTACTTGATTTGTTAATTGTTTAAAAAATTTCTGGACATAGTAGTGAAATTTTCTTAATTTAGATTATTTTGTGATATAGCAGTTTTCAAAATAAATGATGGCAAAAGGACACCCTATGCTTTTTTTTCATTCCTATAGCAAGTTTTATACCAAAAACATATTGTGATATATCGTTACTTCCACCCTTCACAATACATAGCGTGATATGAATTTTATGCCATATCGCACATCCCTAGTCACCCATCTCCTGAACAAGCTGAACATTTTTTTGACTTGAGTGGCTAAAATTGCCCCTGGGAAAACAAAGATGCTCCTTCAACGATTTTGCTTCCTTACACTTTCTTTTCTTTGTGTAAATGTTAGGCCTGTCACAATAACAAATTTTGCCAGACGATTAATTGTCTCAGAAATTATTGCGATAAACAATAATATTGTTTGAAATTTGACAGTAATTATTGTCAAATTTAAGAAGAAATGTTGGTTAATTTTGTGTGTAGTGCCTTTTTTACCACTGGATGGCAGTATAAGACTATTTGAACCGAAGGATGGATAGTGAGGGAGAGAGCATTTTGTCTCTTTAAGAAAAATGGGAGGGAGGCCCCTTGACGTGACATGGGCTGTCTCTTGTTCCTTTTTTCCCCGGTTCTCACAATGGCGGACACACAGTGTGGTTTGAGCTCTTTAGCATTTTTCACACAAAGATTTTAATTTTAAAAAAAAATCGGTAAACAAGTTCTCAGCTTCTTTTTGCAGAGAAAAACAACTTTTTACACAAAGGCACAGGTTTCAACTCTGAACTTTGGAGCTTTGAAAAGACAGAGTTTTTTTTTCAGAGGTCGGTCTGTTAGCTTAGCTTGTAGCTTAGCTTCTCAGCTTAGCTGCTTTTCACGATCCAAAAACGCAATTTTGGATGGTTAAAACAGATTTTAAAGTGAAACAAAACCCAAATGTAACTTTTTTTAGCTGATAAACTCCCTAGAATGTGTTTAAAATGTTTCAGAGCACTATTTTTGTGTTAATTTTCATGAAATTGTTCGTATTAGTTAAAATCTGCAATATTTGGTCTAAAAACGAGTATTCGTAGTCCTATGGGTTGAACTGTGGTATTGCACCCTGATTTTCTCATTAGTTTACGTTTCGCACAGTCATTAATTTTCGCACAATTTCGTCACATCCTCTGCTGCCTGTGTATAAAAGTGGAGCCACTCCCCCGAGAATGTCACTCTATGGTCACTCCCCCTCCAGAGTTCAGGGGTTGGATTAGCGATTAGCAACATAGCATTAGCATAGAAGAGCCACGATGTTCCAAGAAAGCTCTTCAAACTGATGTTCACCCACCCTTACACCATCAGGGTACAATCCGTTTGGAGGTGAGTACCATCTTACACCCTTCCATTGCATAATTTATCTATTGAGTATATGACGCGTTTCTTCATGTGCTGTTTATTGCGGCCTGCAGCTTTGCTTCGGTGTGGCCCCACATAAGGTCATGGCGTTCTGTTGCTGATCAACGTTAGTTTGTGTTGTGTTTAAATGTTAAAAATTTAGTGTTTCTTATGAACACCGCAGAGTGTGTGAACTCTTATGAACTCAGATAAGGAAGACCGTGACATCAAAAACCAATGGAGACTTGCTGTTGCTAATTTTAGCTGTTGTACTAGTTACAATGTTTTAGACACGGTGTTCTTTTGCTGCAAATAATGTTGTGGATCAAAGGTATTTATAAAATAATATGTACTTGGTGAATTGAGTATCATGGGCAGCAGTATTTATTTTGCACTGGGTCATCTGTTCGACAGATCAACAAAGTGAAAACAGTAATGTTTCTCAAGTACAGTAGGGTTGGGCGATATGGAAAAAATCATATATCACGATATGGACTTTTTTATATCACGATAACGATATATATCACGATATATACAACACGATGTGTGTGTGTGTGTACAGGAAAAATTTGGACCAAAGTTTTTTTATTTTATTATTTTACTACAGATAGTTACAATTATAAGAATGTGAACAAAAAGAACAAGGAAATTTGGACCAAAGTAGAAACTAGATCTACCTAAGATCTACCTTAATTCAAGGAGTACGATTATGGAATGACTTAATGCCAAATGACAAATGTTAAGGAAGCCAAATCATTCCTTGTATTTAAGAAACTGGTAAAAAATGAATTGCTAAAAAAATATAAATGAATCTAATTTAATGTGTGATGTATGTGAATTGAAAATTGACTGAGTTATTTACTTATTTTGTTATTATAGAAAATATTGTTTGAACTGTTATTAGATGAATAAGGAGCAGATTTGGTGTGAGTGTGAGAGTGAATGGTTGTTTGGTGTGAGTGAGACAGGTCCCTCTTGTAAATGAGTCCCCGTGACTCAGCGAGGCTAGCCTGTATAAATAAAGGTTGAATGAATTTAATAAGATTTATTCTTCATCTGCTACCTTTCATTTTATTTTTTTATTTTTTTCTATTATGAATACGTTAATTGTTGTATTTCATATTATAAAATGAATAAACTAACAAACAAACAACTCCTTTTCTACTTTGGTCCAAATTTTTCCTGCAGGTGGCGGTAAAACAACAGCTGCTAATGAAACTCACGAAGAAGAAATCCGCTCTGAAGTTTGAGTAAACAAAGCAAGAAACAGAAAAGAGAAAACGTTGCGTTTGATTGCGGTTCTGTTGTGTCTCTGGTCTGTTTTGTATTGGTTAACTGGACCCGAGTTCGGACTCGGTTGGACTCTGGGTTCGTGTCCTCTGGACCCATTTTGTCTCCGAGTTTCAGCGGAGCGAAATAATGGAAGCTAACAAGGTGAGCTTCCCCCTCTTTTTGGTAAAAGTTATTCTTCTTGGGCTGCCTGTGCAGCTGTTTTCTCCTTGTTGAGACACCGGCTTCATGCGCCTGCGGCTCTGTTGCTCTCGAGTTTAACAACGTAAAGCATGTGTCGCAAACCCGCGCGTGCGTCAAACATAAAGCCGCGCCGTCATCTCGCAAAACCACAATATGAAGCTTATTTGCGACAGTTATTTTTTTATTCTTATTTATCACGATAGAGACGATAGAAGGAAAGTAGCACGATAGACACGTTTCTATCGTCCCCACGATATATATTGTCATATCGCACAGCCCTAAAGTACAGTATGCTTGTTTGTAAGGTGATTAAAATTAGTATTTTGTTTTCAGATCCATGAGGCGTTACACATCCAGGGAATCTGAGCCGTGCTTCACAGACATCAAGGAGACATGTTCACATGTCACTTTGGAGGTGACATGAGCTGATTCACCAGGTACTGTATTCATGTTTTATTTATTACTTTTGTACCCTACCCTCTGTCTGCAGGTATTAATATTATTATTTAATTATTATGTTTTTATTTATTACTTTATTTATTACTTTTATTATGGCGGACATTATATTAAAAAAAGTTTTAAAAAAGTTTATGCAACATTAATTCTTGTTTATTTGTTCATTGCTACCTGTCCCAACATTTTGGGGATTTGTTGACACTGTGAAATTTTGAATCAACATCTTTCTCCATTAAAATGTTACATTTACTCAGATTAAACTTTTGATCTTTTCTCTTTTCAGGACTGCAAATATCCAGGGTCGGGATGGAGTGGGAAGTCGACCGCTGCATCGTGTCCCAGATTTGTCCTCATGCATGAGGCAAAAAATAAATAAATAAAGAAATTGATTACAAAAACTAGTTGTTTATGATTCATTTTATTAACAGTAAGTTAATTCAAAACAACAAAAAGGTTCTGTGTCGTGTCACACGGGACACCACCTCCAGCTCCTCTGTATGGATGCAGTGGACAGAAGAGAAAGCAGTCCCAACCACCTTCAAGATGCTGCACCTGCCAGCCAGAAACAAACACCAGGGTCTCAGCTGTACCAACATTGTCGTGGATGCAGGTCTCAGGAGAAGCAGCAGCTCTGGCCGAGACTCTCTGCATCATCATGGGATCGTCTTGGTTAAAGGACATGACCCACCATGTAATCCTGGCTGCAATTACTCTGCGTGGCTGCTGCATGGGTGCTTGAGTCATCACAGTTCTCTGAAAAAAACATTTGAAAGGATACAGTATTTTTAAATTCATTGCAATTTGTTTGGTTTGCATTAAAAAAATATTTCTAATAAATCTTACCAGCTGTGCTCAGTTTTGATTAGCCGACACATAGCTTAAACAAATACTGTATACACGTCCTAACAAATATATCATACAAGCTTATAGAATGTTTCTAAACACGGATCTTTGGAAAACAAAAGATTTTACCACTGTTTAGTGCTCATTTATAGTAAATTCAAAAAACGTGTGTTCAGTTCTAGGTTGCATATTAAAATTAAGCCAAAACGTCAAAAAAATCGAGGGTAGATGAAATCAATATTTTAAAATAAAATATATTATGAAACGTTACTTTTGTAATGTGCTAAGTAATAAGATGTGGTGAATTAAAGTCACTGCAGCTGGACTACAACACTTGTGATCCAAACAAAGACAAAAACACAGCCGTACTGTACAGCGCATGCCATGCAGCTAAACACAGGTTTTTAATGTGTTCTGTGTTCAGAAGCATACTGTGTGTGATTAAATACACGCAACAACATTTTACAACTGTTATTTTAGTACAAGTTTAGGCATTTACTTACTGAAGACGTGACTATCCGCCATTTTGAAATCTAAACTTGGGGAGGGGTGGGAGTTTACCACTAGAGGGGGCGTGAACACAGGACAACCCCCAACCTCCTCCCCTGCTTGTCTCTCGACACGCCCATTTTGAGGGAAATTTTCAATCTGGCCTGGGGGAGGAGTTACCATCTCAACCTGTGTTCAGTTTCACTTTAAAGAGAAAAGAGAAAGGGAGGGGCCAATGAAGAACACCAGAGTTGAACCTTTTGTCGTCCAGTGTCTTCAGTAGAAAGAGAGAGACGAATAAACGATAAAGCCAATAAATGAAAATGAGGTTGATAATTTTCATTGATCATGCGATTAATTGATTTATTGTTTATCATGCCAGGCCTAGTAAATGTGCATTACAGCATATGTCAAAGAGAAAGTTGGAAATGTTTAGTTGTTGTTTTTTACACAAGGGGGAAACCTTTGCAAACAATGGAGCACTGGAGGTCAATGAATCACAAAGCTGCAAAACATCTGTCGGAAAAAATGCTACGTGATGGATCAAGATGCTGTGACTGCGCAGACAACTACAAAAATTTAGGGAAATTAAAGATTTAGCATTACTTGACTAAATGCGTATCACCCGCAAGTGATTTGCCAGATGATTAAACTAAGATCAGTTACAGCTGTTTTGGTCACACCCTGTTAACGATAAGCACAACTTTACAAATAGAACAGTTTGTGTAGTGAAATACTCTGCTACTACCACGTCAAACTACACGTCAAAGTTCTAACCATTTTGTGTTGGTTAATGACAGGTGACCATCTTGGATTGGATTAACTCCAGAAGTTAATCAGTTGTAGATTCTCATAAAATATTTGTCTAACAGACAAACAAATGAACACACATCCACACACACGGGAACACAAACACTATCACCTGTTCACCTTTTGAGGCAGGCAATAAAAAGGAATGGTAACATGCAGTTGATAAAGGATCTACAAAAATGCTGGTGTTTGAAAAGAGAAAGGCAGAAGTGGAGGAGGTGGAGGAGGAGGAGGAGGAGGAGGAGGAGGAGGTGATCTCAAAGGAATAAACAACCTTCACAACTTCTCTTCTTTCTATGTCTGGAATGAAAATGAGGTTGCAGTTTGAGGAGTGTCAGAAACAAGCAGAGAGAATATATATAAATAAATGAGAAGAAAAACATCAGTAACCAAGAGGAAGAGAGGAAAATATCGAGCGAGCTGAAGGATAGCAACAGTAACCCAGCAACTACACCCAACTCCTGCAACGCTGCTGCTTGGAAAGTGGCTGATAAGAGCTTCTAGCAGAATTTACCCATCAGGCCCCAGAGGACAACGTGTTACCTGGTGTCAGGGCATTTCCATCACAGTCTGTGCAGGTGTGTGTGTGTGTGTGTGTGGGGGGGGGCTCACTCTGGATTCCCACATAGACGGGATTCGACGAAGCAGTTACTTGAGCCCATCAACGACTCAAATAAACGGAGACTATGTAAGCACACACACACACACACACACACACACACACGTCAACACCTCCACCGCTCAGTCCCATGGTACCTACTTCCTGAGGACAGCAATTTCGTTCTCGATGCTCGTCTCCTTTCCTTTCAGAGCCTTCTTTGGGATGCATTTGATAGCGACCATCTTTCTCGTGGCCTTCTCCTGCGCCATTACCACTTCAGAAAACGCCCCGCTGCAAGAAACAAAGACACGTTAGTCCCGCTTCGTCCAAGCTTGGACAATATTGACACATCGTCAGTAAATGGAGACAGGCCGGAGTGCACAAACAGCCATATTGTGAATATGTACTGAGAACTGACAAAGTCCAGTAGGTGGACTCTTTGGTCTCGTGCCCAGACACAAGCCCGGCAAACACTCCTAAAAGCTCCAAGAAACAACCCGTTTAGAAGCAGACAGCACGTCGTCCTCTGCCATCTGTCCCATACATGAGCACCCCTAAAAACAAATACAGAATTAGGGGAATATTTGTTCAAGCAATCTACCTGTTGCTATGATACCCCTTAGATAATAAACCCTGGTGAGCAGCAGGCAGCGGGATCACTTTGTCCATCCCCGCTTATCTTACTCCGCTCATCCTAAAGGAATAGTCGGGTCATTTTTAAAGTGAACATTCTTTAGTTCAAATAGTAATCTATAGTGTGAGCCATGACATCAGCCACTGAGCAGAGTATGGAGTAAAGGGCAGATGTCCTTCTCCAGGCTAGGCTAACGGCTAGCCAAACAAGCCCAACCTGTTTTATATCAGCCATCAAAAACAACTCTTTCTCAAAACCGACATTCTGCTGTTAAACACCTGCTCTTTTGCATATTTGCTCTGTTTATTTTATTTATTTATTGCTATTTTCTCAAGTAAACAACATTTGTGTCACTACAGGAATAAATGTGTCACAGTCCTGAAACAAATAATCTATGACAACAATATTTCTTGATTAACAGATAAACTATGGTGGAGGTTTACACTACAATAAGCAATGCCAAAGCTTTAAACCCGTTTCAAACTAATATTGTGTAACCTGTTAGTGCACAGAGTGTGAGGTGGAGATGACTCTCAGCTACTACTACACCTGAATAACACCTCTTCATTCATGACAAATACAGAACCAAATCATGTGGTTCCAGTCCTGCAGAAGAAGTATTTAAGTACAAATGACCAAAAAACCCTAATCCTGGCTTTGAGAAAACACACAATAGATCTCAGTATGGACATCAAAGCAGCACTAAAATGTGAGCACAAGAATAACAGCAGAGAGCAATAAAATGTGACCTGGTATGATTACTCATTTATTTATTTTACATTGTGTGGTACTTTGCATCATTTAACTCAAACCAACAGAGGATTCATGATGTTTTGTGAAATGCTTGGCTGGGTGCACTTTGAAGTGTGCTGACTTACAGAATATAAGAACAGAAACACACTTTTAGAGGCTGGATCTTTGTCTAACCCTAAAACCCCTAAAAGAAACAAACTGCTATATTTGTGTGTGTGTGTGGCAGAAACACAAAGAGATTTCCTCTTCCTTCAGATTAGGTCTAAAAGAAGATAACAGACCACTTTACACACTGCAGACAGAACCTTCTCCACGATAACAAATCTTTTATATGACCCAAGCCCCAGATCTGAACATTGCAATTGACAGAATAAAATACAGTAGTCCCTCACTACTTGGCGGTTCGTTTTTCGCGGACTCGCTCTATTGCGGTTTTACAAAGTAAGATTGGACATGACACACAATTGGTTGATTGATGGATGAGCCACACGATCGGCGTAGAATTTTAAATTAAATTAATTATTTAAAATTATTTAGCGACTGTGTGCGGCCCACAGCTGTGGGAGAAGCTTCCTCCTGCAGCTGATCAGTTGATCTCCGAGCAAAGAGGAGAAATGGGCGTGGCCGAGAGTGCAGCCGGAGGCAAAGAGCAGAGATCATGGCATTCTGTGTCTTTTAGAGCATTTACAGTTTAGAAACATTGTTTAGAATATTGCAAGAGTGGGGGAAGGGTGTAAAACACCTTTGCATATACTGTATAGATAAATAGAGATAGATATATATTAGTATATACTATATATTAGTATATATATACAGTATATATATACTATATATACTATATATATACATATATATATACTATATATATACTATATATATATATAGTATATATATATATACACACACTATATATATACTATAT